>PVJD01009468.1:0-62411 GCA_004026545.1 Mormoops blainvillei
TAGACACACTCAGAGATCCAGTCAAGTTGACACATAACATTAACTATCACAAAAATCAAAGATTAGTTGTTATTGGTAGGATATCAATGATTTGTAAGGAGAGGTTGTAACCAATCACCAAGATTTATACTAACATGTCTGAAACTAAACGTTCAGTATACACACTGGACCATAAGATCTTTGAGAATAAGGGCTAAATCTTAGTTTTGTATCTCCACAGTCTAGTATGTCTGGCATATATTTAATGTATAATCACCACAGTTTCTGAACATGTAGATCAGGTTATTAATTTAGAGACTCAGTACAATTACTCTGCTTTGGTACACAGATACGCAGCCAGAGTCACACAGCTAAAACAAAGTAATAATTGACTCTCGCACATATATAGCACTTAGCTCTTCAAAGGTTAATTGAATTAATCTGGAATAATTAAATGTTGCACATTAGATTTCAAATAAAAATAATTTTTATTCCATCTACATTTGACATCAAATTAAGAGGTATTTTGACATCTTAAATATAATCAC
This sequence comes from Mormoops blainvillei, assembly GCA_004026545.1. NCBI lineage: Eukaryota > Metazoa > Chordata > Mammalia > Chiroptera > Mormoopidae > Mormoops > Mormoops blainvillei. The sequence goes on from PVJD01009468.1 coordinate 528, forward strand.
TTTTTCAGATAAACCATTCAATAACCTGAACTACTGCTAGTGGCCTGAAATAGCAGAAAATTTCTCTCTACCTTAGATTTGTTATGTTACAGTGCTTTGCTCTGGATATGTAAAACTATTGACCATACAATTTAAATATTTTATGACAAATTTGAAATTATGTTGTTGACTATGCAAAGGAATGCTCATGTTTCCGCTTAGCTATTTCCAAGTATCTATCTCTTGTAGAATTATTTTTGAAGGAGTTATTTGACATAAACCAAACTGCTGCAGTATTAAATGGTCTCAAAATATATCTTAAGTTGATTTGATGTTTGTGATGTAAACTTGAATGAGAGAGAATGCAACCCAGTTTTAAATGGGAAGATTATCTCTGTGTTTTTTAGCTTGGGTGATATGTGATATGTAAGCAAAAGGCATATGGTTATCCTAAAATAACAAAAACAGTAAAAATAAAATTAATTACAATTTCAGTTACTATTTATTGAGTGGTTACTGTGTGTCAGGTAATGGCTTGTCACATGTATGATTTCATTTTGACCACTCAACCAAGTGTTAGGTACTAGTTTATCCCTGTTTGGCAGACTCATAAGAAGCTAAATGACCCATCCAAGGTCACTTGACCTCTAACTATGTAATCAGGAATATTAAATAAAATTTATAGGTAGGATAACCTCAAATAGAATCAGAAGCACGAAGAAAGGGATAAAAAACATTGGAAGTGTTCATTATGTTGGTAAATCTAAGTGAATATTGACTGTATAAAACAATAGCATGATGCGAAGTTTAATATATAGAATTAAAATGCACAACAACATAGTGGTAAGTGTAGAAAGGAGATAAAGGGGATAAAGAGTCTCAGAGCTTTGCATTGTCCACAAAAATGTAAAGGTGCACATTTATATGAGGTTTTAAAAACCAAGTATGCATGTTTTAATCTCATCTAAATTTTATAAAGAGTAAAAATAAATTGTATGAGAAAGCCAGTAGAGTAGTGAAATAAAGTAATCTGTAAAATTACCTGATTGAGGAAAATAAAAACTTGTGAGACAAACAAAAATAAATGATAAGTGGTAGCTGTAGAGTCAAATATAACAGTAACTACATTAAATATAAACTGACTAAATTCTCCAGTTGAAAGACAAAGATTATCAAATGGAATTTTTTAAAAAATCTGTATGTTGCTTACAAGAGCCACTTCTTAAGTATAAGAACACATGAAGGATAAAAGTAAAAAAATAGGTAAAAAATTTATCATACAAAATGAATCAAAAGAATTCTGTTAATCATTATACTAATAGAAAAAGCTTAATATAAATACTTTCAGTGAATAAGAAAAAAGTAGAGACAAAGTATGCCATTTTATAAAAACAAAAAGGAAATTGTAATAATTTAAAATGCATAACTACTAATCCCATAATTTCAAAATATATTTTTAAACTATTGTCAGAATATAGAGGAAAAGGCAAATTCAAAATCATAGTGAGCAATTTTAACATATCTCTTTTAGAGAACAAAGAAAATATTACTAAAGATAGAGAAGATTTGGATGGTAATTACTAAATCTAAACTCACTAATCATTTTATTTTTCATCTCTCACCTAAAGAATCCATATTCTGTTGGAGTGCACACATAGTATTTACCAAAATAAATCATAGCTTGGGTCAGAAGGCAGGTCTCAATAAATTTCAAAGATTAAAATCATTTAGAGAATGTTCTCTGGCCCTACTGGAATTCAGTTACAAACCAATCTAAAAAGAGGTAGATGAAAAACTACCAAATATATCAAAATATATCAAGCAATTCCCTTATGCATGACCTCTTCTGATTTAAAGAAGAAAATATTTTAATCTAAGTAATACTGATAATGCAGTGTATCAAAATTTGTGGGAATCATCTAAAGTCATACGTTGAAAAAATTCTATAGCTTTAAATATCTGTATCAGAAAAAGAAGGTAAATTGAAAATTCATGATCTAAGTATCTAGGACAGGACGTGAGAAAAAGAATAGCAAATTAATGCCCTGAAAGTTGAAGACAAGAACAAAGGGTAAAAGTCCTGTGCTTGACGCTTAGTTCCTTCTGCTCTTCTCCTGCAGGCCATGAGGGCCTCTTAGAAGCTACCGAAGGAGCCCTCAGGTTCACACAGGTCCTTTAAGTTTTATAAGCGGCCCTCAGCTCCAACCCCCTCTGCAGACGGTAAAAACAACGGTACTAACCAGCACGTGCCACTGTCCTTCCTGCATTATTCCCCAAATGTCTTTCGAATCCTGGATTTGCTGGGGCAGTAAGGGTGTCCCCAGCCACTGAGAAGGTTTTCCAGGAAAAGTCTTATTTTCCCACCGGTAAAAGAAGTCTTAGCAGCCAGTCTGCACATCTGTGCCCTCCCTACCCTCTCACAACGGCACCTCCACTGAACTTTGTCCCTGGAAGCCCACTACTGGGGAATCTCACCCCCAAACCCTTCTCGGCCTCTCCTTTCTCGGCACCAACAGTGTCAGGTAGGGTCCTCTGGGATGTAGACACTGTGACAAAACTAGAAGTGTGAGAGATTTGCCGGAGAGATGGAGTAGGACGCCTGGGTGGGAGAGCCTCAGCCGCGACGCGGGTCTGGCCCCCATAAGGGGCAGGCACAGAGTGAGAAGTGGGTCGCAGGGACTCACACGGCCATGCAGGGGCCCCAGAGCGGGACTGGCCATGAGAGGAGTTTTGCGTTGGGCAGGAACGGCTCAGACCAGGGCCTTGGCCCCGTGTTGACACTGGCGGAAAGCAGCCCAAGGAGAGGGTCCCCTTGGTGTCAACACCAGGGTGGACCCTGGAAGTGTGGCAGCTGGAGGCCAGCTGATAACGCCACTCCCTGTAACAGGTACTCCTGCAAGGGGCCGGAGTGAATAGGATATCTGAGTGCCTGGAATATTCTATATTCTGACTTCGAGGGTGGTCACAAAGGTGTGTGCCCTTGGTGGCGATTAACTCATCATACACATAGGAGTTGAGTCCTTTCCATGTGCTTTTTTATGCAGGTGTGTATATTATGCAAATAAATTTACTTTAAAGATACCAAGTAAGGAATTGAAGCCACCATTCTGAATAATTCTACCTGGATATGTTAGAAACAACTTCAACCCTTAGAAACAACCACACAGTGAATTATAAGTCATTCTGGTTTTATGTGTATTATTCAGGGAATTACATCATTTCTCCCGCCACATGCTACACACTCTCAAAATAATGAGTTCTTTCTGCTGGGTAGGAACGAAAGACAAGGAAGGGCTCCCCTTTTGAACCCCAGTTCCTAGAACTTCGAAACTCTTAACTAGACAGGGCTCGGCAGAAGTGAGGCCTGCCTGAGAACGGTTGGTAGACTAATAATACAGGTGTGATCATTTATAGTTTTAATTTGAACATTTCACCAAAAATATCACATGATGTGTTTGAGTGTGATATTGTTATATTACAGAATTACATGCTTATGATTTTGTAAAAAAAAAAAGGGGGGGGTGTTATTTGCGCCGGACCCTGTGTATTTTCCTTATACATTATTTTGGTCTATATTAAAGTACTACGTTTAATGCATTCTTCTGGGGTTTCCGCCCAGGTCTGAGGTCTGAGTGCTGCTGGGATGGAAAAGGAGTAGCTGGGATTTCAAGTTCTGTTGTGCAAAATCTGTATGTGTCCGAGCGTTTCAGGCAGAACGTGGATCAGTAGGTTGGACACTGGCCGAGGGGGGCTCCCGGCCTGTGCATGTGGCCCTGTTGTCTGCCTGCTCTGAGAGCTGCAACTCGGAATCTTTATCTCCAAAAGCAAAAACCATAATAATAAGTGGAAGCGCAGAGAGCATTGTGTGAGTCCGGCACCAGTGAGAAAGTAGTTACTATATTCAGAAGTAAGACTCCTTTCACTTCGCCTATTTGGCATCAGGTCCCCTGCGTCAGGTGTCAGAAGATGCTCTATTGTTACGGTCATAGCTTTTTCTCCAAAAGCAAGATTAAGGCGTACTCACAAAAGTGAGAATATTTTCGCTTTTCAAAAAAGAGGAAGCAAAAAGCACTTCTGGAATTTTCCAACCATGAATCCCATATCAATGATGTAGTAAAATAAAATGTAGAAAAATTAAGTGGAAAAGAATAATTGTCTTTTTTGTACTATTGGCCATTCGATCATTCTTTTTCAAATTTCGCACATGCCTTTTAATTAATGAGTATTTCATTAATATAAAATCAAAAGTAAAAAAAGAATTAAATTTGCCCTACTGTCTTGAAAAATGACTTCCAGATTCCGTAATATAAAATCATAAGTAAAGAATTACCCGTCTAAAGTGTGTTTTGATGGAACTATTTTTCAAAATGCAGTTAGAAAGTTATAGCTAACTTAACACTGATGACTTAATTTGAACAGAAGATTTTTGGAAGAATATTGTCTTCTTTCAAACAAAGCCACGCTATTTTAAATTGAGGTGACAGCAAATGGGCTACATTTCTGGACTTCCTCCATCTGAGCGGAGTGTAAAGCTGGCTGCGGCAGGTTCCGGGACAGATGTCAGACACATGTCATTGGGCATTTGTTCCATGAAGCTGCACGTCGTGATGTGGCCCCAGTGGAAAGAATGATGTAAGGGATCGTTCTTCAGTTGACAAGGGAAGACGTGTTTGGAAGAAAATTTGTAACGTACTTGGAGAGATTTCATGCATCATTGAAAACAGAGAGGAGACTGGGGCGGGAGCTCTTCCCTTAACCAGGACGGCCCCAGTCTCCCAGTCTGCAGTCCGCACACGCTGCCGGTGAGGCCGGACTGACCACTAGATTTCACCGAATAACAATCTCGGCGCTGAAAGGAATCTTTGTGAAAGCAGTAGAGTGAAGCTTAGCGTATTCTGATTTTTTTCTAAAGGTGGTATGTTCTTTAACCATGAAGTCTCAGGGTGTAAAACGCAAAGCTAAAGAAGGTTACCTTGAATGCGCAATGAATTCAGAAATAGGGAAGACGAGAATCTGAAACAGTGCCGGAAAAGCCAAGGTGTCTTTTTCCAACAAGAATGTATAATAAAAGAAATGCTTTGGGCTTTGGCCTGAAGATATGTCTTTATAACAAGACTGATTCAATTATTCTGTGGCTGTTTTTCCTAATAATCCAATAGCTGTGAAATCAATCAGAGACCACGGTTTATGTGGTCTAGGTTCCACGACAGTGAAGGAAATGATAGCCAAGCTGCACTTGCTGATAAATTGTTTCTATAATCAAAATTGTTATGATTAAGATAAGTGGGGAAATATTTGTTCCTGCTCTTGTATAATTTAAACTTCTTTCTTATTGAATTCACCTACATACATGCATACGATGAACAAGCAGTGCCCACTTCCGCCCTGAGATGCTGTTCTAGAGAAACTGTCATCTTAGGTGACAATTGTAAAGCCAAATTGGAACTTTATTTTCCAAGAATGCTAGTAGAGTAATCCGTATATAAGAAGGATGAAATAATTAAGTTACACCTCCCTTTTTTTTAAAGGTTTTATTTATTTTTAAAGAGAGGGGAATGGAGGGAGGAAGAGAGGAAGAGAAATATTGATTGGTTGCCTCTCACACACCCCCAACCAGGGACCTGGCCCGCAACCCAGGCTTGTGCCCTGACCGGGAATTGAACTGGTGACCTTTTGGTTCCTTGGATGGTGCTCAAACCACTGAGTCACACCTTTTTTTTTTCGAATGGGGCATATAATTTTCACATCACCTGGGAATGTGGAGGAGGAGGGAGGGCGTTTGTGGGCTACAGAACCAATCATAGGTGAATAGGCTTGTGAAAAAGAAAGCAGGTGTTTGCAGCTAACTCATTGTCTGGCTGTTCGTCTTTTTCCAACCAACGGTGAGAAAGTCTTGGTGAATCTTCCGCCAGCAGCCACGAGAAATGCTTACAGGCATTTTAGCTAAAAGCACCGGCCCAGCTGCTACAGTGAAGGACAGCTACATGTCCCCTGCTTGCCTCCACGCATTCGGTCTTGGAGATGAGTGATTAAAAACAGGAGGAATGCAAATAAAACGTAGCTGATGAGATTTGGAGGATACAGAGCAAGAAAGGGGGTTCTCTAAGTCTAAGCGATCACAGAAAGGACCATTTGCATTAGAAACGAGATTCAAGCCTCCATTTGTCAACAGGGTTTACATGGAGAGAGCGGGGGATCAAGCAGGACCTGGGGCGACCAAGGAGCAGCTGGGGCAGGTGAGACCTGCGAATCAAGCCATAGGGGGGACGCAGGGTTTTATTAACACCCGATGGACCAGAGGCTGTTCGCTGGCTGCTGTACCCACAGGGCATTTATAATTGCTGTGAAGCTGCATGAACTTGAACGTCCACAGGCCACTCTAGTTTGCAGCCTAAGTGCAGTCTCAGCGACAATGGCACTAACATTCAGCCAGTTCCAAGTCCCCAGCTTCATCATTCAGCCCCGTCCTCCGTCCTCGTCCTCCGTTGTTCTTAGGAACTTCTAAGCGCACTCGCCCTCTGGCTCTCTGGCTTCATTGTTTAAGTTGCAATCTGAAGACTTTGGGAGGCTCTCACCCCCTGGCCACATCTGCTGTTTTGTTCTATAAAAATAAATGTCTAAGGGCATTGCCAGCACCTCCACTGTTGAAGACATTCCATCATGAGCAAGGAGCGTCCCCGGACGGTGTCACTCACACATGTTTGTGTCTTTCTGCCATGCCACGTTTATTAGCGGAGGCTCCCTAATAAGTGAAGAGAGTCCCACTCAGGTCACACGCAGAGAAGGGGTGCTTACATGACGGAAGTGAGCAGAGCCAGCAACCAAGAGCTGCGGTGCCAAGCCCTGGCCATTGGCAGCATCTGCAGGTGGAGAGGTGGGTGTGGTCTCAAACCAGGTGGCTGCAGAGGTGGCATGTGCCAGGTGGAGTGGAAGCCCTGCAGGGGCCCGGGTGTGACCTGCGGTGAAGCCAGGCTCAAGCGTTGGGTGGTCAGAATTCTGAGTCCCTATAGCTCACACCGGGTGTCGGTCCCACTCATGTCAGTATCCAGACGGCGTCCTGAACCAGGTGTCCAGACTTGTGGTTTTGGGTCTTCTGGGTTCCTCCTCAGGGTCTTCCTGATACATCCCTTGGCTTCAGTCTTTCTTTTTTTTTTAAATAACTTTTTTTTTAAGATCTTATTTATTTTATCTTTAGACGGAGGGGAAGGGAGGAAGGAAGAGAGGAAGAGAAACATCGATGTGTGGTTGCCTCTCTTGTGCCCCCTACTGGGGACCTGGCCCCAACCCAGGCGTGCGCCCTGGCCAGGGAATCAAACCGGTGACCCTTTGGTTTGCAGGCCGGCGCTCAGTCTGCTGAGCTACACTAGTCCCCTGGCCTCGGTCTTGACATAGCACTTGACACAACTGTCATGGTCGACAGTGGCTCCATGTGGGACTGTCAAAGTGTCCCAGAGGTCCTCTCTGCTCTTCCTCTACACACATTCCAGAGCCCCAGGGCGACAGGCGTCTCATTCTGCACAGAAACAGCAAGCCCGCTCTTCTCCTGAACTCTGGGCACTATGGTGCCACCTGGGTCTGCAAGCGGCATCGCACACCCCACGAGTCACCGCGTGTCTCTTGCCAAACGGTCTCTGCAGATTCTCAGAAACCAGGTCTCGTCTCTTGGACCAGCTGAGGAACAGAAACAGCCTTGTCCTTATGTCCCCACTCAGCATCTCTTTCTGTTCAGTACCCAGATCGCCCTCACCCCCTGGAATGCCTCTTGCAGCCAAAATGAAACAAACCAGAAAAAGCTGCCGTGCGTGGAATGGCAACTCATGCGTGAGTCGGGACAAGGGGTCGCTGGCTGGGCGCACCCAGTCTCTACATTGTTGTTGGTGCTGTGCTATCAGATAAGGACGTGGTTTTCGAAAAGATGACTCCAACCGGGTGTCCATCTCAGAGAGGCAAAGGGCCCACTCGTGACAAGGCACATGCCAAGGACTGGTTTGTCGGTGACTCTATGGGCTTCTGCCCCAGGAAGAAGAACTTCCAAAGAGCCCGGATCAAGCACGGCTGCCCATTCTCAAGGAGACAAGTGGGTTTTGGGTGGCTGGGGAGGGGTTTGCCTGCAATCACCTGATTGCAACGGTGCCGGGGAGATGCCCACTTGCAGGTCTCTGGAAAGTCGGCTCCTTTCACATTTGTTTGTGCTTCACGTGACCCTACGTATTTCTTGTGTTATTTTCCATAAGACGTGTGTGATAAAACCACAAGGATTCTGCATGAATTGAGCAAACCAGGGGAGAGCTGGAACTCCAGAGACAGACAGCCCTGAGTGTCACCCTGGAACTACCATTCGGTGACTGTGTGATCGGTGTGGGGGGTGGGGGGCGGTAACTCGCTTGACCAGTCCATCCTGGCCTCAGTTTCTTCCTCTGTGAAATGGAGAGAAATGATAATGTCTGTTATCAGCCAGGGCTAAATGAAATACTGCTTGCCAAGGGTCTGCCTCAGGTGTGACAAGGGCTCAGTAACCGGTGGCGACCCCAGCCAATGCCGTGGGCTAGACACAGACAAGCCTGGAGCTAACGCAATTGTCAGTGTCTCCTTTAGAGAAGACTCCTTAAGATTTGCCTTTAAATGAAGGTAAGGGCAGACAGGAAATACCGTCCCCTCCAGCGAGAGAAAGGCTGATGAGGCAGGCACGGCAGGGAGGTGCCGGAGGGCTGAGGCACCTAACAGCAGAAACTGCTGGTGCTGGACCCGGACCGCCCCAGAGCGGCTGATAGGTAAGAAATTAAAGACTGTGATAAAGCCTCTCTCACAAACGACCTTTTATAAAGTTTAACTTCCTGTGAAAGCGATAGAAAGCGATCCAGTTACATCTGTAAGGCGTAAGTCAAGAAATATGTGGGGTCACAAAGGGAACTCGTCGGTGGCCGGTGGCTTGGGGATGGTCTGCCCAAAGGGGGAAGTGATTCGCTGGCACTACAAGGGCTCTCTGGGTCTCACTGATTGGCCGGGCTGGGCCCATGTCGTCTCCCGAGGACGCTCATGGAAACATGAGCAGAAATATGAAAGAAACATATGGGCTCCAGGGTCTCACTGAGCGTCCCGAGGGGACGCCCTGACAAGACACCATCTTGTACATCCAAGGGTAGGTGCTCCAGCTGTCCAAGGACCTCAAAGTCGTCAGTGTGGTGGCTCATCAGCTCAAAGGAACTTTGCAGACTGACACTCTGGGGCCTGACTGGAGTCCCTGTTCGGGTAGAAAGCAGGCGGAGGGGACACAAGGAAAAGATGCGCCAAGTCTCTTCCGACGCAGTTAGGAGGCGAGCGAGATGGAGCTGAATTGAAGTCAAGGGTTCCTGCCTTTATCTTGCAGATTATGATCTATAAACGGGCAACCAATGATGAAAAGCAACAACAGAGACAGATTAGAATGGGGTAATATTTTGAAAAAGATGAGCGTGAATTTTTCTTTTGACTGAGTTCATGGCCTTCACCCAAGTGGGTCCAAGACAACCGTCCGCATGGAGGGTTAAAATTTGTTCCAGAAAAAAGCATACTGAGGCTATACTTGGCTTCTGACACTCAGAACAGGAACTTTTAGCAACCTAGGGCCTTCTGGTGTTCTAAATCTCTTCATTCCTTGCACCGGAGGTTCTGCTTACTTTCTTCCTCGACGGGGTCAAGAAAATAACATTTCCAACGAACGCTGGGGTCGAGTCAGGGAGGCTTACGGCCTTATGGGAGCCCGAGAACAGTACGTAGGACGGAAGGGAAGGGAAGCAGGGGACAAAGGAGACCAAGGGAAAGAAAGGGACCAGGGGAAGGTCGTTACCCCGTGCGACAGGCCTTGTCCTGTCTGCGCTTTCGCCGAGAGTGGGCGTGGCTCTCCGACACCAGACAATCCACGTTCCAGTTGAGAGCCGGCAGTGCTCCTGGGGCTACAGAGGACCGTGTCCCGCCGCCGTCCTAGGCCAGCCTTGTTGGCTGTCCCGCCAAAGCTCAGCTCAGTTGTTTAGCAAAGTCAGGCAGGGGCAGCCCTGAGTGCTCACTTCTCCTAGTTCCGAGCAGCCGAGACGGGTCCCGGGCGCATCTGAGAAGCTGGCAGGGGCCATGGCAGAGAGCGGCTCCCTCCCTGGGGTCGGGCGGCTGTGCAGCGAGGGTCATGGGGAGGGTGTGGCCCGGGCAGAGGCCACTTGGGAGTTACTCTCCGACCTGGGAGGACTTCGGAGCATCTGTAGGAGAGAAGGTGGGTGCCCTCTGGAGTTTGCATGGGCCATGACAAGGGTGGAGAGAGGGCGGCTAGAATGCAGCCATGAGGTGCTTAGGACACATCATCTCCTTCCAGAAGCTAGGATGTTGAGGGACATGGTGTTTCTACCATGAGACCTTATGAGAGCCACCCTTTTGTGTCGAGACTCATCTGACACATGCCCAGATGAGTCAGATGACCTCTCAAAAGGAAGCCAGGTATTAACTAGTTGGCCTGACAAATCTGTGACGGAAGCAGTGCTGGTTCTGCCATGGCTGGGTGGCTTAGTTGGTCGGGGTGTCGTCCCCATGCACCAAAAGGTTGTGGGTTTGACCCCCGGTCAGGACATGAGCTTGGGTTGCTTGTTCCATCCCTGGTCGGGGAGTGTAAGGGAGGCAACTGATCACTGTTTCTCACATTGGTGTTTCTCTCTCTCTGTCTTTCTCACTCTCCCTCTCTAAAACTAACGAACAGATCCTCAGGTGAGGATTAAAAAATATATAGTGGTTTTTTTTTTCTTTCCTAAAGGACTGAGTTGGGAGTGTTTTTTAAATTTCAAATCAGATTATGTTTTCACCAACGTATTAAAACCAGTTGTCAATCGCTGCAGTTCCTTGCTTGTTTCTGTATAATCAGCGGTAAGAGAACCCTGTTTAGTCACAGGGAAAATAAAAGAGCTCCCAATTCTCTGCCCACCAGCGACGGTGCGAGTGAAATGCGCAGCCTTACTCCATGGAGCAGGAGAACTGGGAGAGCTGGGAGAGCTGAGAGAATGTGGACGAGTGCGAACCCTGGGTGTGTGGGCTGCCCTGAGATAAGCCCCCGAATGGAGTGATTTATGGGAAGAACGAGGAATGATCCTGTCCGATGTTGAACCTGTTCCAATGCGCACGGTTTGAAAGAACACATGGAAATGCAGTGAGCGTCACCAGCTCTTGCTGAAGTCAGTGACTAAGCGTTAAATGTGTGGCTGCCTGACTCATGGGCTCTGTTCAGCGAGTGACATTTGGTAATGCTTCTCCGTCGCTGGCGACGATGAGCTCCTGCATCAGGCATCTGTTGCTGCGTAACGACACTGACACGGGCAGCTTAAAGCATCATTCATTATTAGGCAGTTTCCGCAGTCAGGAGTCCCAGGGCAGTGTAGGTGGGCGGGCGGGCAGTTCTGGCTAGGGTCTCCGGCAAATGGCGTGCAGCCACACCTGGGGCTGCTGTCTGCAGGCATCTGTCGGTAGGGGCTGGAGGGTCTGCCCCCAAGGTGGCTCCGCCCCCAAGGCGGCTCCCTCTCAGGGCTGTTGGCAGAAGGCCTCACCTCTTCATCATGTAAGCCCCTCACAGGAGAGCCAGGGGGCTTGGTGACATGGCAGAATGAGAGAGCCAACCAGGGTTGGGGGGTAAGCGGGGAGGGCACACTGTATCTTATGACCTCACCGCAGAAATGACTTACCATCCCATCGGCCGCGTCCTGTTAGTCACACAGCCCTCGCAGGAGGTGACGAGTCCACAGGGTGCGAATGCAGGTGTTAGGATTATTGGGGCCCCTTGGGGAGCTGCCTGCCATGACTGCTTTTAAAGGAAAACTAAGCCCAACAGACTTCCGGTATTATACACGCTATTTATGTTCCCTGAACTTGCAAAAACAGGAAACGGTATGAACTCCCTGGGTGTACACAAGTTGCACAAAAACATCCTATAACTTTGTAAAGCTTTTTTGTTGGTTCGGAATAACCAGTCATTCGTAAAATCCCAAACTGTCAGTCCTGAGATATGAAGGTTAACAGCGTGTCCCTTGTTGACTCTACAACTGTCTTGTTTGTTCGCTTGAAGGTAAAGTTCCACGTTGCAGCGATACCGAAACCTGCGTCAACAGATCTCTAACATGCTTACTGCTAGAACCGACAGAAAATTCTGCCTGGCCTTTTTACAGCCGCGCTTTCTGCTGATGAATGGCTGCAAGCTGGCCTGCATAGAAATTGAATCTGCCTAACACATCCACCTCAACGAATGGGTCCTGGCTACACAGCACAGACATGGGGCGGCGGAGCAGCGGGGGTGGGGTTGCTTGGCACGTCTATATTCTGTAGGCCGCAAAGTAATTCATTTCTCCTGTCCTCCTTCCGATTCAAACTACTGTGCAATCTTCCTTTTCAGGTGGCTGCAATATGATTTGCCTCTCTTGGCATAAGAGAGGTCAGAAATGGACGTGCAAAGCTGTCACTGAAATCACGTGACCACGTGCAATTCCAGGGCCAATCTCAGGTGGTACCCAGAGCATTTATATTCATCATTTATAATCGCAGAAATTTTTTTAAAATGTGACCACACCTTGCAACATAGTGCGAGCGATGTTTCCCCAATAGGTAGCTGGAGCCTGAGGTCTTGGATTGTGCCGAGACAATCAAATGAAACAGCATCAGTGTTCATTGGCAGACATGTCGGCCATGTTACTCCTAGAGAGAGAGAGAGAGATGGAGAGAGACAGAGAGAGACAGAGACAGAGAGAGAGAGACAGAGAGAGAGGCAGAGAGGAGCAAAGAGCTATCCCTAGAGATCGCAGCTACTCCCACTCCCATCCTCAGGTTCTAGACTGTGAGACCCTCCTCCCCCCCACACACAGCGCCAGCCGGATGGCAAGTCGTCATTTCAAAGGCATAACCAAAGGGGCAGAGGGACAGCTGGCATCAAGACTCCGTGCCACCACAGACCTGGCCCGGCGTTAGAAAATCGCACCCACATGCCTGAGGAGACTTTCGAAGCACCTGGCGCTTTGCTTCCTGCCACCCTCCAGACAACACTCTCCGGGGCTGAGAGCGCCCTCACGAAGAAGCCCCGGCTTTGACCCTGAGCTTGGCTTTCGGGGATGCTGCGGAGCCTCTGACCCCAGGCACCCGGCCGCCGGCCGCACTGTGTCCTGCCGTAGCGGGGTGTCCGGGCCCCTCGCCCGCCTGTGCAGAGAGGAGAACGCTCATGAAGCGGCGGCTGCCTCCAGACCCGCCGAGAGGACGCTGCGCTTCCTTCTCCAGCCCTGCCCGCCCCACTCGCCCCAGCCGTCGCAAGGGCCCGCCCTGGACAGAGGGCGCACGGGGCTCCCTGCCCCGCCTCTCTCTGGCCTGTTGTCAGGAGAGGAGTGGCCACTTGCTCACGGAGAGGGACAAGCAGACCACGTCTCTCACGCACGGGGTCCCGCGCAGCTGCAGGTGGGCACGCGCCCCGCCCGGCTCTCTGGCTGACGGGCACGCGTCCCCGGGCACTTGCCGCACGAACCAGAGCACGCAGCGCGTGCGACCCTCCTGTGGACGTGGACGTCACTCCAGCGCCTTTGCTTTTTTATAAATACAATTGAAAAACTCTAAAGATGTTTAGGGGGAAATGTGGCTGGAGACAAAGAGAAACTGCTTTGTTAGGGAAGCTCTCTGGATAATTCTCTGGTACGCTTCTGGTTTGGTGCAGGTGGGAAAGTTCCCAGAAAGCTACCGCACTGCGGCCAGGGTCAAGGTCGTTCCTACTGCTGAGGGGCTGCAGGGAATTCGAGCTAAAGCCTAACGAAAGAGGGAGGAAAGTCTGCAGCCGAGCTGGACTCGGGGCACCCACGGCCAAAGCCAATCTGCCGGCGGTAATCCAGGGTCCCCTGCGCAAAAATTTTATAGGGCTGGGTGACAGTCCACCTCCCCTTCCTTGTTAAGGCAAGTGCATCCTATAGATGTCACTGAAAGGGAACGTTCAATCAAGTAAGCTTTGTGCTCTTGCTTTAGCAGCTTGTCACCCGGCTGGAAGAAGCCGGTGGTGTCTAGAATCTCATTAGGTTAAAGCATTACATCATGAGGTTGTCAAGGTAACTGGCTGGCCAGGCTGCCTCCTGGAATCCTGCAGTCAGCGATGACAGGTCTCTAGACCAGGACGGAGCCAGACGGAGGAGCAGAGGACAGGCCTGCAGCCCGCACCGCTGCAGCTCCGGGTCTGCGCTCGGAAAGGCGCCATTCACGCGGCCATGTTGCTGCTCTGCCGGGTCCTGGGGCGGGGCCTGCTGTTCACCGGACCCGGAGAGAGAGTGTCCGTGGTGTTGCCAGCTGCCCAACTGCAGCTGCACTGCTGCAGCTGCACTGGTTCTAGAAAAGTGCGTCCTGCCTCATCATCACCTTACATGTGAAAGTGAAGGGTACGAAGGGCGTCTCTCGCTTCCCAAGAGCTCGGGCTCCAGCTACTGTCCCTCGAGAAGGAGAATTCATCTCCGGGGCTGTCTGCAGCAGTACCCCCAACTGTGGCTTTCAACGACAGAAATCTGTTCTCGCCCCAGCTGCTGCTGCTCAGGGGATTGGGCGCGGACTTGTGAACCAAAAGGGTCACCAGTCCAATTCCCAGTCAGAGCACATGCTGGGGTCGTGGGCCAGGTCCCCCGCCGAGAGGCCACTGACTGATGTTTCTCTCCCTCTCCTTCTCCCTCCTTTCCCCTCTCTCTAAAAATAAATAAATAAATATTTTTTTAAAAAATCAGTTCTTACAAGCCTGGATGCCAGAATTATAAGGTTAAGGCACTGGCAGGTCATGTGTCCTTCAGAACTTCCGAGGGGGGGGACACCCGTCCTGCGTGTCCAGCTTCACAAGGGCCCCTACCGTCTGTGTTCACATGTCTTTGTGTATTTCTAGGACGTACCCCTATTTGCACCTGTCTGTGATGGCTGCGTTTCCTTCTTCCTGTGAGGACACCAGTCATATTGAATTAGCTCCCACCCACGGCCCTCATCTTATGCTGATTATATCTGCGAAGTCCTCATTTCCAAATAAGGCTACATTCACAGGTACAGGGGGTTGAGGACTTCAACATATTTGTTTTCTCTTTTTTTGTAATTTTATTTTTTCTTTAGTTATAGTTGGCATCCACCCGTATAGTGGTTATACTCGTTCCCGGTGTACAACACCGTGATCCAACACACCTTACAACGTGGTCACCCCACTGACCCCAGCAGGCATCCGTCAGCGTGTGAACAACTACTCTTCCTGACACGCACAACTCAGTCCGTCATAGGCCCGCTCCTCAACCTGCGCAAAGAGAGGTGCACCGTGACCCCTCCTGGTTGCTTCACGATTAAAAGCTGCCAGCGGCTTCCAAAGCTGCCCCGTCTGCTGCCCAGGGCTCTAGGGAAAAGCGTGTGGGGCAAGGAATTCATCCGTTAAGACAACTGGAAGGGACCGCCCTCCCACTGGTCACGTACAGGACATTATGCCGGCTTTCTGTCCAGTAATGCTCTCCAAGCCTGGCAGGCCAGGCGGGGCTTCCTCAGCCCTGCGAATCTCACAGCCAGGAGAGAATGTTCCTGGGGAGAAGTGCCCACCTTTGCTCTCTTAATGGAGGAGGTTCCTTCAGCGTTACTGCTGAGATTTTACATGGTTTTCACCTCAGGGGCCTGCCAGAACTCTCCAGAAGGGTATTCTTCTCGTGAATTGGAGCGACAGGGCGGAGAGTCTCACTCTCAGAAGCGTAAGAGGCCTGGAGACAACGCCTCTTCCCTCCCGGGCCGTCTTCAAGGTGCACAGAGCGGGAGGCTCCCGGGTTTCCCCCGAAGCTGACACTGCGTGGTTTAAAAGGTCCCTTGTAACCCTGGGACTCAGGCTCCTGGCTTGGGAATCGCAATTTCCCTTCTGAAGAGAAGGATATGCTTAGTTTCGGGTGAGGAAACGTTAATGCATGTGCAGACAGGGTTGGGAGAGCACGCTTCCCACTGCCTGGAGAAAGAAATAGAAACATGGAGACCTGACGTTCATCTCAAAGTCCTTTCCCACATTCTGAGACTACTTCTCTCACATCCCGACGCCAGCACGGTTGGGGAAAAGTCGTGTTTCACATCTGCACAGACCCCTAAGGAGGTGGTATAGCGTAACGGCAAGTAGCTCTGTCCCCCAAGTCAGAGTGTCAGACTCAAGTCCATGTACCCCTGCTTCCCTTTGAGATTCTAGGTAAGTCAGTGAGCCTCTGGCTGTGAAATGGCAGATCCAAATTCCAACTTCACAGGGTGGAGACAAAAAGACATCACCTATAGAAATAATAAATGTCAGTTCCTCTTATTACATGCTATAATCGTCCCCGCTTTACGTAAAAGGAATCTGAGATTCGGAATGTCTAAACGGCAAGCAGTGGTCACACGACCAACGGGCGGGGTAGGACTCAGCCCAGTATTTAGGCAGCGGATAGCTCCCCACCACAGCGCCGACGCTTACATCCGACCACCCCCATGACCAACAATTTAGGCCGACACCACCTTAGGGGCTCCCTGACTTCTGTTTTCCATTCAGGATCCTGTTTCCAGCTCTTTCTAGGAACGCATGCCCTCCCAGCTTCCCCACCTTCCCAGGGCTCCCCTTGGGAGCCCATCTTTCCCAGAGAGCACCTGACAGGTCAAGTACAAAGCAAACTTCTTCCCTCATCAAGATGCTTCCCTTGGGATCCTCTTGGGTCAGCACCGCCCTTGGCTTTCTAAGGCAGCCATGGCCACGCATTGCTGAAACGCCAGCACCTGCTGATGGGTGGCCTTTGCCTTGTCATTCACATCTTCCACAACAGTATTAACGACAACCTCTCAAGACCCTCTGGGCCCAGCATTATATTGGCACTGCTAACCACCCCAGGCGGTGGCCCCAGCCTTCCAAGTCCATGGTCCAGAAACGCAGGCAGGCACCCAGATCATGGACTCTCATGCTCCAAGGAAAGTAGTTCGGAGCCATGAGCTGTGGGAGGGCCAAGGTGAGAGTGTTTTAGCTGGGTCTGGAGTCTGGCGTCCAAGCTCCTCAAGAGGACATGTGACAAAGCATCTTGGAAAAGGATAAGGAACAAAGGTAGAATACGTTAAACTTGAATTAGCCTTGGGGACATGAGCTCCTGTGACCAGAGACAGCTGAGCCTATGGGACCAGACAAGGCTGGGGATGCCAGTGGAGGCCAGCCAGAGAGGCCTTCGAACGGCTGCCAGGTAACCACTTCAGTTTGTCTCCCGCATGCTACTCAGACGTAGCCTGCAGCCCCGTTGCCTGAAGCCCCCATAGAAACGCAAGTTTCTGCTCCGCACCAAGAGTTTTGATTCACCAATTTAGGATGGAGCCCGGAAATGTACATTTCTAACATTTCCGAGTGACACTGTGTCTGCCCAATGTCCTTTTGAAAATTAGAACCACACTCGGAACATTATTTTGGCAGGCGGTTAATTAACAGAAAGCTATCTGGAACCGTCTGCATTCTAAGTTGAGCACTGCGGTTTACTCGGGGGAAAGCCATCTGGGAGCCAGTGGGCATGCTCGGCACGGCCTCGCCCTCCACTGTCTCCTCTACCGCTGCCCAGCGCTGGGCCGCCACAGACGTCGGGCTAAGCTCCAGGCTGGGGTGCTGGCATAACACCCCACTTTCTTAGCAGTGACCCTTCGGAAAAGCCAGTCATTTCCAGTTGTTAAGTTCCCTGTGAAATGATGCTCTGGTCCATGTCCTAATGCCCCCCGCTGGCAGAGGGCCACTGCTTTCCTCCACTGTCCCAGAGCAGTTGCTGACACTGTCTGGATGTTTACTGTCTATCCTTGCTGCGTGGGCGCGAGAGTGCCTGCAGTCAGCGTTCCCTCTCCCGGATGCTGGGGTCGGCATCCACGTCGCAGAATTCTGTCCAGCGGGAAGCAACCCATGTTCCCCAAGGGCCTAAAAAAAATGCCTTTGCGAAAGCAAAGGAAATGTCATCTGGAAAAAGGTAGGGCGTTGAGAAGTTAGGAATCCAAGTCTCAGAGCTTCATGGCCTCTGTATGCCTCTCTGATCTCATGTCTTTTTCTCTAGTTCTCACTCTGTCCAGTGTTGTCACTGTGCCTGGAATCTTGTCACAACCTCCACGGGGCTCACCTCCTTGAGCCTTTAGGGTCTTTCCTGGCTGAAATCTTTCCTGGCAACCTGATTAAAACACCAGCCCAACCCCTCCCACAACGTGTGCGCGCTCTCTCTGTCTCTCTCTCTGTCTCTCTGTCTCTGTCTCTCTGTCTCTGTCTCTCTCTCTCTCACACACACACACACAATGTCCCCCTACGCCTGCTCATTTACCTGCGTGCCACCTTGATGACCACCTCTCACTCTATTCCTTTTACTCCTCTGCGTGTTTATAGTCTGTGTCTTCCCTGCTAGAACGTAAGCCTCGCGGAGGCAGGGAGTCTAGTCTAGTTCGTCCACTGTGGGGCATCTAGAGCCATGCTTTGAACACATAGTAATAGATACTGAAATTTCTTGAATGAACCAATCAAATTTGTTCTCCCCCACCCTGCTTTTGAGACCTGAACTTGATTAGTAGCTTTCTTTCCCAGGGTGGCCGGTAAAGCTGATGTATGTCTCTCGTGTATAAAGTGGCAGTAACAACTCCCGCCTCACCCAGGTATCAGGGTTTGGAGAGGATAAACTGAGACCTAAATTATGAATGGGCTGTGAAACATTAACTAAACACAAATGCAAGTTATCTTTCATTTTAATGAAGATGACTTTTCCAAATTCCCCCAAAGAATATACCATATGCATTCAACAAAATCATCACAATGACCGGTAATTTCTTTAGGCATTCTTGAAGAGAAAGGTTTCTTTGTCTCGCTGTGTATTCATAAATAACACTGTGTATGCTAGAAAAAAAGAATTAAATGTGAGAGCTGCTAATGGTGATAAAAATCAGTAGAACTAAGTCAAGTGTAAGGTTACTCAATGGTGTGTGTTCGCTTAATGTGTAAGCGGTAATGAGTGGCATTGAGATACGAGGCAATCCGGGAAAAGTTCACTCAGTACCCTCTGAGTATTGTAATAGGGAAAAGTAAATGTTCGTTTATTTTATTACTGTATATGACTCAAACGTCCCCCGGCCACCCCCAGCGGAGGGCTTGCTGGAGATTTCGTCGGCTTCAGAAACTGCATGATTACAGGCTCCCAGTGTAAGTGCAGATCCCCTACAAAGGTCTGTCCGATTATTTTGAGATTCTCTGAGGTATCACATACTTGCTCATAATTATTTCCCTCGGGGTTTTCTGCCACACCCTGCTCGCTGACGCCCCCCACCCACAGCGCTGGACATGGTGCTGGGCAACCAGCACCTCAGAGCCCAGGAAATCCCTTCTCAGTGCCCTGAATGGACGTAACCTCCAAGGAGTCTGTGGCCCCCCGGGGCTGGCGTCGTGGGGGGCAGGTTCCAGAGCAGGGGGACTGCTCCCCTCTCTAGGTCCTGCACCTGCACCACGGGGAGGCACTAGGAAACAACGAATGAAAAACCAGTCATCTTTCCCCTTGCTTCACGCCACCGGCCTTATAAAATAGCCCTTATTAGAAAGCATGCCTTCCCATGGCCGTGGAAAAATTCTTACTGTTTTACAGGCCATAAATAGACTTGATCTCAGATTTCCTGAAAGCTTTATGGCACTTTTAGTGGCGACTCCACTGAAGGAATTCCCCGAGAAGGCCAACAGGGCATCGAAACTCAGGATGCAGGCAACGTTGCACCCGGATCGTGATTAGTGGGGTCACATCCCACTGTTTGGCAACACACTCGCAGCCTCTCCATTGCAAACTCTGCTCTCTGGGCAAGTTCGGCCCAGCCATGCGTGTTTCCTGCTTGCCTTTCCCTGGCAACGGGACCATGGTGCCATGCCCCATGTGAGCAGTAAAGAACGGCTCTCAGTCTTTTTGCGTAAAAGATCAGGACACCCTGTTTTCCAGAGAAGCACGATAGAGGGGACGTTTCAGGTGACAGTTGTCGTGATGGTGCTCCCAGAAGGAATGCTGCTCCTGCCCCATGTCCCCACTGGAGAGGCGGCAGGCCCCACACGTCACAGCCAAGCTTGGGAGCTCAGTATACAGTCGTGGGCTTGACCCCATCCTAGTGAATGAATGTTTCCTCCTCACCTGACTCACTGAAGAGACCCGCAAATTTAAACGGTGGAGAATCTCTCCCTTGAAGAGATGATGAAGCTCTTGCTTCATTTTTCCTGGTTTTCTCACACACACACACACACCCATACCTTCACCTGTGAGAGATGACCTGAGCAATGCCCGTGACCCTAACGGTGACACGACCATGTGCTGTCAGCCCAGACGAGAGGTCTGCATGACAGCCAACCATGTGTCACCGCCAGGTGAGTCAGTACGGCCGAGGTGGCCATTGTGAGGTTTTTCTCTCCACCACACATTGAAGGGAGAGACACAGTGCAACCAGTGTCATTGAACTCCCACCCCAAATTCAAATTCTGAATGTCGTTGACTGTGAATAACTGAACAACTTTACGCCTTGCAAATTTTTTAAATGGTGAAACAAGAAAAGGAAGTAAGAGAAAACTGAATCCAAGTCATCTTCTTTAGTTTTTACTTTGGAATTTAAAAGCAGGCTGACCGGGCTTCAGGGAGATGCTGAATTTGGGGTTAAAAATAACCAGCCGGAGGGGCCGGGTGGGGAGATGGCGTGCGTACGGACCCTCTGTCATCCACGCTCTGTCCCTCCCTAGTGCTGCTCCCACCCGTGCCTGTCTGCTCAAAGGCCCAGTGTCTTGTCTGGAGCCCCACGGTGATTCGAAGGAAACTCTTGAGCCGTATTTCTGCTCAGCTCCAGTCTGAAGTTAGAGGTTTGAAGAACAAACAGGGTACACGTGATGGAATCCAGCTCTCTGAGGACATCAGAAGGGAATTTTCAAGTCATTCCTTGTACAACCCAGATCTTCAGACTAGCATATAATCATTTCCGCCTTTCTAAACAGAAGGTTTTTTTAAACCTTCAAAAACAAACAAACAAACAAAAAAAGCTAGGTTTGTGGATAATTTAGAACTTTTGAGAAAATGTAATCTTGGTGTGTATCCTCTTAATTTTTTAAAACTCATGAAAACGAATTTCCTCTGTATTTTGAACATTTTCTTTTAATATAAAATTATTTCATTGCAATTAATAAATCATTTTTAAAAGTCTATTTACTTAATGCTCTTAAAAGTAAAAAATAATGATGTCAATAAAAGTTAACCTTTTTAATATTTTTGTGTGAGTTCTTTGTAATATCAAAATATTCACTAAAACTAATCACAAAGTCAACAGAAGTTGAAGCGCATTTCTGAAAGGAAGGGAAAATAGTTTAAAATTTGGCAAAAATGAGCATCAGTATCTTAATGTCTAAAAAATAATATGAGTTACTAAGTATTCTCCTGGTATTAGTTAGGGTTATCTAGAGAAAGAGAACCCACAGGCCTGCATGGAGAGACGGATGGATGGATGGACAGATAGATGGACAGATAGGTTTTTTAGGCTGGTGACTCTAAAACTCATCGGCAGGCCAGCAAGATGCAAATACAGGAAGAGCTGGTGCTGCACCTTGAGTCTGAAACCTTTAAAGCAGAGCAGTGGGCTGGAATCTCAGGCAGGGTTCTTGTGTTGCAGCCGGGAGACAAAATTCCTTCTTCTCCCAGAGACCCCGGTCTTGGCCCTGAAGGTCTTCAACAGGTTGAATGAAGCCCACCCTCAATTTGGAGAGTGATCTACTTTACTTAAAGCCTACGGACTGAAAACGTTAACCACACCTGAAAAATATCTGCTCAGCAACATCGAGACCAGTTGGCTCAAGGACTGGAATCCGTAGCCCAGCTGGGTGGGACGCGAAGTGACCCGTCACTGCCCTAAAAGTAGCAAGTGTGCTGGCAGCAAGCCCCGCGAGTCCCTTAACTACTGCTGCCGCGAGGAGCGCCGTCCGTCGTTAACTCGGTCCTCGCAGAAACCGATTTCTGATTTCAAACATGAGGGTGCGCGTGGGTGTGCACACGTGCCAGAGGGAGTTAGAGAAATGAAAGGAGCGATTAATAATGACTTTCACTTACAATTTCTATTCGATTATAAATTTCTCGGGCAGTACTTTATATTCATTTGTACTACCTTTTAGCATAGGGCCTCAACATATAAATAAATTTATATTACTATTAAAAATGTAAAATATTACTGTTAAAAACTGTAAAATATTATTGTTTTTAAATCCAAAGGCCGCCTGAGAATGGTAATTTACCTCGTAATGAACTAATCTCTGCACAGGTAACTATTACAAAGTCTGTTTTAAAAAAAAACAAACATGATACTATGCCAAGGCCTGAGAACGCCTAAAACAGGGAGACCGTGGGGGTGGGGTGGCTACGGTCCTGGGAGGGAAGGGCCGCGCTGGACGGAGCCGCGTTTATGTGGCGACCCTGCAGAGCCGTTGCCTTGTCTGAGAAGCACAGGATGACTGGAACTGGAGCAGAAAGCGCCGTTCTCACGGCGTGACCTGTCCTGACATGATGGCGTCTGAGGCTTTCAGCAGCTGAGAATTAATGGCGAAAGTCCTGGAAAGGTGTTAACTGCAGGGATGGGAGGAGAGCCACCCCAAACCGATGTGAAACTCCTGTCAAGTCTTTGGTCGACCCCTGGCCTGTGCATTCTCCAAGGAGACAACAGAATCCAGCAGCGAGCAACAGCTGAAAGCCTCAAAGAACCGGTCGTCCGTTCCAACGGGCACCCAGCACCCAGGAGAAAAAATTCCGAGTTGGCGCCCTGCCCCTAACCTTGGAGGCTAGAAACAGAAACCGGAGCTGCTTGAGGGTTGCCCTCCAGGACAGCCTGCGCGACTTTGCGAGGCTTTGTTGTCGTCCCAGGGGACCAGCTCTGGAACAGAGTGGGACACTGGGACCCACTGTGGAGGCAGACTTGGGCCCAAACCCACTTAACCCTGATCTCCAGTAGCCGCACAGTGGGGTTCTGTGTCTTCAGAGAGTCACATGCTTTAAAGCCAGTGCTCCAAATCCCCACAATGTATTTATGTCCCCAGCTCAGAGTCTTTCCTGATAAGTGGCTATGGAGCTCTATGAGAATGCCGGAAGGACACTTGTATGGCGGGTGATGATTCCCATGTCACTGCTTCTTTCCTCGAGGGCTCGGGGACGGATCCGTGTCTGGGAAGAGAGTGGCCATGACTCTCACCCTGGTGACTCAAAGTTCACCTTTATTTCCAGGTTTAGATTTGCTTGTTCACTTCAAGTTTTATAAATTATCAAGACTTTACAAGCCTGCTCATTGTAGAGTCTTAGAGATTTCCTGATCAATGAACCACTAACAGTGGTCCTTATGGGTCAAACCATTGTGTTTGTCACACTAGCCTGCTCTTTATTTCAGAAATCGATAGCTTTTTTGGAAATTAATTACTGCCACTGGGACCCAGCCAACGGGAGAGCCTGTCACACTCCAAGTCATGGAACCCGTGGCAAAGACAGGATTTTTTGAAGGTTTCATCCTGGGGCACCTGTTCCCCTAGAATTTTTCAAAACGGTTGGTCATTCTATCGTTAACACATAACTTCAGTTTTTGGATAAGGGAGTGTCTGGGGGACCCTTTCTGGGCACATGGTGAAGGTGACAGGGAAAGGGGCTCACAGCGAAACTCAGTGAACAATTCCTATCTCACTCAGTCTTTGAATTCCTCCCCTTGTCTGAGGAATCCGACCTGAGTTAGTGGAGGAATCGTTGAAAGTAGCAGGAAGGAGAAAAAGGTAGAGGTTTGGCCCATGACCACCTCACGATGGACACCCCACACCCACGGGGGCCTGCGATGATTATTTCTCAAGTGTAATTGCAAAGCCCAGTAAACTAATTACAGTCCCCAGATTCTTCTGAAGCTGAGGTTTGGAATACTAATCAGAGCCATTTGTGCTGATGAGAAGCACCTGTGCAAGATTTGAAGGCTGTGCTCATCAGTTATATTCAATATAAAAGCCATTAAAGGAAAGTGCCAAACTAGAATGAGCTGAGACCCAGACCTTTGAAATAAAGTACAAAACCATGATTTCCCAAATTTTCAAATCACCCGGAACAAAATGTGACAGTTTTTCTGCAGTGTTAACGAAATGAAACGTCCTTTGTAAGTTTCTATGTTTTTTGTATCTTTGATAATATACATATCAGTGTAGTAGTGCAAAAAATTTATAATACGAATCTGAAGATAAAGGACGTTTTCTTTTAAAAAGTTACCGATGGTTGTACATGATGAAGATGTGAATACCACTGACCTAGAAGACAGGGCACTAAGCCAAAAATTACTGCAGGCAATACTGCAATTTATCGAGCAGGCAGACTTCACATAGCTGTGTATATGTGTGTATGCCCATATACCTGTATACACATATATATGTAATAGAAACACATCCCCATATACAGACACACACATATGCACATGCATATGTCTGCCAGTGTCACTGTCACTGTCAGACAACTCTGTGCCAACGCCCCAGCTTTAAAGGTCTCATCAGATAGGGACACATAGCTGCTCATGGACATTGCAAGTCATCGTCTTCCCATTCACTGGATCTATCATTTTGGCAACCGCTGCCACGACAATGATGCAAATTAAGGGAAAATCATCAATGTCATCCTTCAAAAGAGATTTCCATGATGTAGGTAGAGGATGAGATGGAGAGTGGCCCGGAAACGCCAGGCGAGGCTCAGCAGGCCCAGCCCCCGCTCGGCGTGTGGGCCGCGGCCAGGCTTCTGCGTCCGCGAGACCCGGTTTACAAAGCCAAGGGGCTTGGTCTCCAAGGCGGACGCTTCCGCCTCTCTAGGTCCTCTGCCAGTGGGATGGGACGGACAGCAGCAGTCCCGAAGGTTATTTCTGTAACAGTAATTCTGGAAAGCACTTAGGAAAGGATGCGGGCCTTTATATTACACCAATGACATAAATAAGTGGTAGGCAAGGCCAGGTGGTTTGCCTAAGAAATATGAGTCACTGGATAGGAAGGCGTCGAGAGAGGGCAGGTAATACCAACAAAATGTAATACTGTGCACGGTACTTTTCAATAGCCTTTCTTATTTTATTAAAAATTATCTTATTAAAAATTCAGTTGGAATCTCTCACTAGCAAGAGCCGATCTATTGTGGACTGAGCTGTATTTTTAAGAGCCACAGTTTTATAGGTGCTTTACCTTAAAACTCTCTGTCCCTCAAAAGTTATATATATATATATATATTTCTAGACATTTTCATCACCCTGTCAGAGTGGAGATGATGAATCTTAAAACATAAAATTATTCCCCAAAATGGCCCCATGAAGAGCTGCTCTAATCAGAACAGGGTATGGATAACGAATGATTAAGAACTATGAAGATCTAAATTATTTTAACAAGCCCTTCCCAGTTTTTTCCCCACTAGATTGCTTCTTTATGATGCAATGAAAAGCTAGAATTAAACTGAGAACTGCATCTCCTAATCTAAAATAGATCAGATATATTAGAAATTAAACTACTGGAAGACTACGTGGTAAAGGTGTCTCCTTAGAGATAATTCACTGTATAGAAACCTACAGAAGCAAGTTTCGCGGGACATGCGCTGTTGAGAAATCAGGAACCAGTTCTGAGATACAGTATTCTGAGCTCATGTGCAAAATTTACAAGCTACGTGTCAGTCAGACAGGCTAGCTTCTAGACTAGTCTTATTTTTATCATTTTAACACTGTCTCTTTTACTGGGCAATAAGGATTACATAAATGGGATATATAGTAAGTAACAAAGGGCTACACTAAGAGAAAAGTACGTTGGCAGCACATCATTCCGAGTACTGTGCTTTATAATAAACGTTGGACTGCTCTTCTCGGTCAGCGACAATGTGTTTCTAATCCTAGCAGGATAGGGACTCTCTTTTCTCTTTTCTGAAATCGTCTATGTTTTTCCTTGGATGATAATGGTAACAAAGCACTGACACACACACGCTCTCGCCCGGCTCTTAGTAGGCGGTGCCAGCTCCTCGAGTGAGTTCACGTTCTATCGCGTTGCCTCCCTCAGACCCACCCGGGAAAGGGGCGTCCTATTTCAGGGCTCTGTGGCGGGGGAGGAAACGCAGGCCAAAGGCGGGTTAAACAAATTACCCAAAGTCGGTGTGTCAGACACGCACCTTGAGCTGCCTGATCCGAACGCCCACGCTCCTCACCACGACATGACATTTCATGGCACTTCCTAGAAATGAACTGTCATACGTGGTACCAGAGGGAGAAGGGACTTTTACAGTCTGATGTCTGCCTCTGGCTCATTGCCTCTCCCGTACAGTTCTAACGAGGACATGAAAGGGTCTGGGCTGAGTTCTCTCCCAGCTGCTCTCCACGAGTATATACATATGGAGATTGTGGCTCATGTTTCCTCTGTCACTCTGCCCACGGGGGACGCGCAACACAGTGATACCGGGAATCCAAACCCTCTCTCCAAGGCTCTGGAAAGCCCATGACGGAGGAAATTCTGGTGATGGTGGGGAGAGTATATAATTGAGGGAAATAAAGGAAATGTACAGATTGCTTTTTCTCTGAGCTAAAAGTATGCGGATTTGTAGTTTTAGTAAATTATTTATATAGTGTTTATGCAAATTTGATCTTTAATGAATTATCAAAACTGAAGTGATATTTACGAAAATTCCATTATAATTCCTTTTGAATATCTAAAATAGGATTTACCTATGAACATTATTTATTAAGCAAATATTTTTAGCGTTTTTGAAGTGGTAGCATTTTATTTGTTTACCAATATCAGGAACACATTTATTTCATAAATAAGAATCCCTTACATTTACTAAAATAAGACCAACTAGGTTTGTTAAAATTTATTTTTCAATTATATTTCACATTCAATATTACTTTGTATCAGTTTCTTGTGGCTGCTGTAGCAGTTAGATTATACAGTTAGACAATCATGTGGTGACTCCCCAATATTTTCCGTGCCCACCTGGCATCATACATAGTTATTAGAATATTATGGACTACATCCCCTGTGCTGTACTTTACATCCCGACACCACTCTGTAACTACCAACTGGTACTTCTTTAACGCTTCACGTTTTCCACCCAGTCTCCCAACCTTCATTCCTCTGGCAACCATCAGTCTGTTCTCTGTATATGAGTCTGTTTGTATTCTGTTTATTTTTTTCTTTAGATATATAAGTGAAATCATACGCTACTTGTCTTTCACCGACTGACTTCTTTCACTTAGCATATACCTTCTAGGTTCATCCATGCTGTCAGATTTCATTCTTTTTTATGGCCAAGTAATATCCCGCTGGATAAATGTACTGCTGCTTTTTTATTCACTCCTCTGCTGATGGGCACTTGGGCTCCTTTCGTATCTCAGCTGTTACAATTAAAACTGCAGTGAACATAGGGGTGCATAGTTTTTTGAATTCATGTCTGGGTTTCTTCAGAGATACACCCAGATGTGCAATTGATGGGTCATAAGACGGTTCAATTTTTAATTTTTTTTTTTTTAGTAAACTCCATACTGTTTTTCCACAGTGGCTGCATCAATTTGCCATCCCACCAACAGTGCACTTTTCTCCACATCCTTCCCAGCACTTGTTGTTTGT
Source organism: Mormoops blainvillei (assembly GCA_004026545.1). Taxonomy (NCBI): domain Eukaryota; kingdom Metazoa; phylum Chordata; class Mammalia; order Chiroptera; family Mormoopidae; genus Mormoops; species Mormoops blainvillei. The sequence continues at coordinate 28,123 of PVJD01009468.1, forward strand.
TGGTTTATTGATGACAGCCATTCTGACAGGTATAAGGTGATATCTCATTGTGGTTTTAATTTGCATTTCTCTGATGGTTAGTGACATTGAGCATCTCTTCGTGTGTCTATTGGCCACCTGTGTGCCCTCTTTGGAGAAGTGTCTATTCATGTCCTTTGTTCATTCTTTAATTGGATTGTTTTTATGGTGTTGAGTGCTACAAGTTCCTGATAAGTTTTGGATATTCACCTCTTATCAGATGTGTCATTGGAGGGTATCTCCACCCACTCGGTAGGATCTCTTCTCATTTCATTGGTGGTTTCCTTGGCTGTGCAAAAACTTTTTAGTTTGGTGTAGTCCCATTTACTTATTTTTCTTTGGTTTCCCTTGCCCAGGAGATATATCATTAAAAAATATTGCTAAGAGAAATGCCAGAGATTTTACTGCCTATGTTTTCTTTTAGGAGTTTTGTGGTTTTGAGTCCCACATTTAAGCCATTAATCCATTTTGAGTTTATTTGTGCATATAGTGTAAGAGGGTGTTCTAGTTTCATTTTTTTCATGTATCTGTCCAGTTTTCCCAACATCATTTATTGAATAGACTGTCTATAACCCATTGCATGTTCTTGTAACTTTTCTCAAATATTAATTGACTATATGGGTGTGAGTTTATTTCTGGGTTCTCTATTCTGTTCCATTGATCTAGGTGTCTGTTTTTATGCCACTGCCATGCTGTTTTGCTTACTATAGCCTCATAGTATAGTTTAATATCAAGTAGCATAATACCTCCACTTTTGTTTTTCTTTCTTAAAATTGCTAGTGATATTCTGGGTCTCCTGTGGCTTCATAGAAATTTTTGAATTATATTTTTTATTATAATTTTTTATTATAGTTCTGTGAGATATGCCATTGATATTTTTATAGGAATTGTATTGAATTTATAGATTATTTTGCATAGTACGGACATTTTAATGATCTTAGTTATTTCTATCCATGAGCATGGTATATGCTTGCATTTATTTGTATCTTCTTAACTTCTTTCTTCAGTATGTTACAATTTTCTGAGTACAGGTTTTTTCACCTTCTTGGATAAATTTATTCCTAGATATTGAATTTTTTTTTTTAGCTGAAAACTGTTTGAGATACGCAATATTGCTGTTGATATAGAACACATTGTTACCCTTCTAAAGAACATAGTGACATTCTTGGAGGTCTCTTATGTTACGCAATGGACATACCTAAGCAGAGGAAGCATATTTTAATTCTTAGAAACAGTCTAACAGCATAGAATGTACTATTCTTCTCTCTCAATCCAGTAAAATGCCTGTGTTGTTCTCTGTTTTAAAATCATGTCACTGCTTAATCACTCACCATCTTAACAAAATTCAAAGCGGTTTATGTATTATAAGCTTGGCAATAACACAGAGACTTAAAAGCAATAAACATCTTTGAAACAATTCATCAAGCCCTAAAAAGGTGCCAGAATGAGCTTTGGAATGATAAACTTGAATTTAAAAATCAAAATTTGCTCTCAGACTGAGACTGAAAATGTTACAAACATTTTTATAGTCGAGTTATCAACCTTGAAAAAAACAAGTTAGAAACCTTGAAAAAAAGCAGAGCTGTGCAGCACTGCCCGGTCACCCGTTTGAGGTCTATCCATGTATGTTTTCCCATTTGCATATGTTATCTGGAGATTTGCTGTATTACTTAGTTTCACATGTTTGACATGTATGTTGAGAGATGCAGGTTTAGGGTGACACCGAAGTGTCTGTTTGTCATTAGTGCTACCCTGCTTCCGCCTTGCCCCGGGGTCCTCGACCACAGGCAGCGTCCCTGCCTGTCTTCACCTTCCTGAGACCCATCTCACCGAGGCTCGTGGCCGGGGCAGCGGAAGTGCGTGAAGTGGTCCGGGCAGCAGGGCTCAGGCTGTGGCCCCAGTTTTGAGTATTTTTCTTGGGTCTCGATGAGACTCTTTCAAGGCCTTCTTGTTTCATGATGACCCCCGTCTGACCCTCCTTCTGCCCGCCCCTGTCGGGCTGTCATGCCACAGCAGCTGCCCGCAACAGCAGTACACACAGGACCCAAAGGCGTTCTAAACTCGGTGTTTTCAAACATTCAAGTTTACAAATTGCTGTTATCCTTAGGCCGAGCAAAGCATCCTCAAAGTAAGTTCTCGGGCCTAGAGCTGTCAGCCAGGGGTGGGACATGTCCTTCCTCCCCGCTGCCCCTTGCACACCTGCCGGGTTCGGGAAAGCACGCTCGCTCGCGCACGCGGCAGCAGACGCGACCGGAGGCGGCTTCCTTCAGCGCTCTGTCTCCCGGCGGGTGCCTGGCTCAGCCCCCCGGGCCCACACGCTTGCCCTGGCCTTGCTTGGGGCCCCGGAGCTCGGCTGCCTGTAGAGCTGCAGGGCCCGGAGCCGCATCACACGTGTCCCGCGAGTGCCTCCCCTGGCAGCCAGGGACGGCGAGGGCCCTTGCCCTGCCGTGTGGCTGCTCGGCGCGCACAGGCGTGTAACTGCCGATGGAAGGGTATTAACTACAGAGGCAAGTCCCGATCGGTAGGAAATGGCAGCGAAATCGTTCTTGTCCCCTCCTCCGTCGGCGAGCCCGACGCGAGAAGCAGCGACGGGTGCCCTGTGGCCTTTGCTAAGGTTCCCGACGCACCAAGTAATTCGTTCCCCACGAAGCCCAGGCCCATGGGAAACGTACGCCCCCTTATTTGCTCACGCTCCTGCTTTGCCTCACCCCTGCTTTCCTGAGACTCACTCTTCAATTGAGTGTTAGCATGGAAGCTTAATTTTAGCCTTTGCCTTCTAGGGAATCCAGGTTCAGGTTGTGTACACACACACACACACACAAAATCATGTCTCAAATATATGCATAATTCCCTAGCTTTTACAGGATGAAAAATAATTTACAGGCTGAGACCTACTAAAAAAGTAAAACAAAATAAAAACGGAGACAAAAACAGAATAAAAGAAAACAACGAAAATCGTTTTACTGCAATTTCCTGTGTCAGACTGAGGAATTTCCTTGTGGAGAGTGGTGTGAGTTTGCTCTCTAATTATTTACACCCTTTGGGTGTGTGGGTTTTAAAAACACTGTATAACACACAGGGTGTGTCGTGTACCTCATTGCATGTCATGTCAATTAGGACAGGCCCCATTGGCATGTTACATTCAAGAGTAAACTCAGCTCTTCCTTCCTTTCCACCTAAGCAGCCTTCGGCAAGAAAGCACCCCTAACATGAGAGTCAAAGAATAATGGTGACAATTGTTGCAGTTTTCTTAGAGAAGGTTGGAGAGACCTGGGGTCTACCACCAAATCAGACTACACAGACGACGAACATTTCAGCTTCTCTATTTCTAGCTCTAATTAAAAAATGAATCCACATCGTTCACTGGTTCTCCACAAGTAGGTGATTCGTATTTTTTTCAAAACGCAGCTACTTTATGATTTTAGTACAGTAAAAGTTTTTCTGAAAAGTCAACTTGGAAATGTCACTATAAATAGAACATTCTGACCTTAGCACCACAAAATGGAAAGGGTCAGAAATTTACTTAACGAAGTCAAATGTCTGGGCGTGCCCGCAACGGCAAATTCTAGTGATGCAAACACTTCGTATTCAGCGATGCACTTGCTCGTCTAAAAGCCAGGCCAGGATGAGGAAGCCGCTACTCCAAGGAGCCGTGTCTCTAGGCCTGCCTTTCGGGAGGGAGAGTGTATTTCCCAGGAGGACAGTGTCCCAAACGGTGAGTAATGTCTCAAACCAACTCCTCGATGTCTATGGAACCGACAGTGTAGATGAATCCTATTTCTGGAGGTTATTTGGGTAAAAGGAAGAAAACCAAGAGGAGAAAATGAACTTCCTCTGGGTGTCCTGACTCAGCCACCTTGCAACAATGGCTTCCGCCATTGCAACATTCGACTTCCACCTCATCTCACTTTCCTTCTTCAGCCCGTTCCTACCTCTGGGTCTTCTCCTAAAAGACCTCAGCGGCGGAGAGCCCACCTATCGCTCCATGCAGCCCCGCCCGCCACTCCCCAAGGCCTGTTCTAACCTGGAGCTTTTGTGACCCCCAGACTTGGCCCTGCCCCGCGCTGCACACCTCAGGCACTTGAGACGAGCACAGCCCCCGACGCATTCACATGGGGCAGCATTGGCCTGACACGCTCCGTCACCCTCTCATGAGGGTCAACCTGCTATTACCAACCGTTATATAAAAGCAAACGGTTGGCAATAGAAGAGATTTGTTAACACAACGGGTAGCCCTAAGGGAACAGTCCAGGCCTGACCCATCTGCGGTGACCGCTTCCCATAGGCCAGATCTTATTGCGGACGCCCCTCTTAGCAACGACATCGAGATTTCATGACGCTGAGCGACAGGGATCGCTCCCGGGGCCTCTCCAGCTCTGTGTGCCGTAGCAAACAGCGGGATGTTCCAAACAGGCTAGTTCCCTAGGACGCCAGCCTCCGCATCAGCTCCCCTGAAATTTCCTGATCATCTTCTTCTTCTTTTCAAAGACTTTATTTTTTAGAGCATTTTTCAGTTTACAATAAAATTGAGAGGAAGGTACGTAGATCACGTTTATACGCGTGCCCACCCGTGCTCAGTGTCCCCGTTATCAACGTCGCTGACAACAACTGCCCACGTTCTTACCAAGGATAAGCCCACACGGATGCATCGCACTCTCCCACTCGGCCCCTCATCACAACAGCCCCTCCCAGGTCCGGGAAAGAGCGCCCCCTCCTTTCATCCTCTGGGCTTACATGTGCTTTGCTGTTAGACCGCGTATCCCAGATTGTCATCCTTTGCTGTTCCCAAATAAACCCATTTTTCTGGAGAAACGCCTGGCTATCTGTTTACTGAAGATCAGCACTCCTCTGTCCTCCCTTCAATATTTTTTAAGCCTTGATGGAAGTCCCAACTCTCTGCTGAGAGAAGAGGGTGGGGCGAGGGGGCGCGTCTGGCTGGAGCCAGGTCAGGGGCGGCCGCCGCCGCCAACGCAGCTGGCGGGAGGGGCTCCCCCCGGCCCGGCCAGCAGCCGCCGGGGCGTCCGGCCATGGGATTCTGCATCCTCGCGGGCCCCTGCCTGGGATTTTGGTCTGCTGGGGCTTTTGGCCCTCTCGTGTCTTTGATACGTGACCAAAAGATCGATAGGAGTGGTGTTCGTATCTTCTTTTTATTTATGAGGAAACTCACGCAGGAGGAAAGTAAACCGTATAAAGTGAAGGAGAAGCACTTCATGTGACATTTGTTCCTAAAAAAAAAATGGCCTAATAATATAATAGCTTTGAACAACAGTCAGCTGCCTTTAGGAAGTCACCTTGTCCAGGGAGTGCCTGTAGGAGACTAGGTGTCGCCCATTCCGGGAATTTCAGCGTGACGAAGGCAACGTTACCGGGCCCTGTGGGGTGCGGGGCTCCAACCCGGCGGGCGCACAGTGAGCCAAACCCGACACGGCCTCTACGCCCTGCATCTCAGGAAGGTGCCTCCTCATTGACAGAAACAAAATTTCTGGGGCCACATTTCTCTCAGCCCTGGAAGGAGGTATGACATTCCTAAGTAAAGACTGGGGCTTTTCTTTGAGGTACGGCACGACTCACGTGGGAGAGAGGTCGCTCTTACACAAGAGGGTAAACGGTGGGTACCCAGTGAGTGAGGGGGTGACCATGACAGGAATAATTGCCAGTTGATCTGTGAGAAGATCAATTCCCATTAAAAACTCACCCAACAAACCCTGGGGCCACCTGGCATGTGTCCGTCATTCTCGCTGCCAGTAGCATCACCTGTCAGGATGCTGTCACGTCAGACTGGCTCTATGCTGTTTATGCTTCATTTCCTCTGCTGTGGTTTTACTTCGGGTGCACGAACCCAAGGTCCCACCCAGAGACACAACGGGACCTGCGCGTCTGAGCCTGTCATTTCGATGGCCTCACGGAGCAGCGTGGGTGATGTCGGCAAAGCTGTCACGACCGGTTACCATGACGGACTCTTCTGCTGTCTGGTTTATTCACTCACTCTGTCTAGACTCCAATTTCTGGAGCCTTCAGTGACTAATTTTTCAGCAAAATGCAAGTCATTTCCCTTTGCTTTGCCTTAAGCTCTCTATAATTTAATATTTAATGTACGCTGAGTAACACTATGCATACCCCATCAAAAAGCCGTCTGTCGATGTCCCAGACTATCACATCACTTTGACTTTGATCATAATTGCACATTAACCCTCTTACTGAAGTCTCGGCTTTGTGGAGACTTCCACCCTAGGACCCTATCCAAAGCTCCGGTGTCGGACCGAATGCCTTCAACACTGCCTTTCATAGCTCATATTTGGTTTGCAATAGTTTAAAATGCCAGAACTTCCCCGTAGGTTGGTTTTGGGTTGTTTAATGCTGTCAATTGCTCTGCAACCTAACGTAGTTTCTGAGAAGACCAGAACAGTGAAATTGTAAGCGATAATTGCTCAGGGCTCTTTAAATGGTCCGAGTACAGAGTCAGTAGCTTGATGATTTTTTTCCAAAAACAGGCAACTGTATTGCACACACACATCACTGTGAGACTGGAGTGTGTCGTGCTTTCAAAGAAGCCTGACACAGAGGTATCGGGCTGGAAACCGTGTCTGAGATTCCATTTCTCCGGGCTCCTTTCCTGCCTACAGGTGGTCGGAGAATCGCCGCCAGTGGCAGACATCATGGCTCGGTCACTCTGTCTGGCTCAGTGAGATGCTGCTTTGATACGGACCCCAACAACTTTTACCATCCTCTCAGAATGGCCCCTTACCTTCACGGCTGGACAGCACCCAAACGACCACTAGAATGTGACGTTGAAACTGCTTCTCGAGACACGACAGAAAGTTTACTTTTCTTCAAGACCCTTATTTCTGCTTATTCTGTAAGATCATTGAAAACACGCCCATGCCCGCCCTGCCCTAGAGCTCACCTTCATGCACAAGTGTTTCTGGCCACCTAGCCAGGGTGCTCTTCCCTTGTTCTAATAAACCGATCTCTTCAATGTACTGATTTCTTTTAAGTTCCTCGTGTCTCTTCACTTATCACTTTCCTTTTTTATTCAGTATTTCAATAACTATTTGTTCAGAGCTCACTATGAACCAGAAGCCATTCTTGGGCCAGAGCCAGGGCAGAGGCTAAGGCGGACAAAGTCCCCATTCTCCTGGAGTGTGTAGACGAGCAGATGATAATATCTACAATCAATCAGTGCTACAAACTTTACTCGCATTATCTCCTTTCATCCTCACGCCGGTCTTATTGGGCAGGCATCATTCTCCTTATTTTACAGGTGAGAAATTCAAAGCTCTGAACAGCGTGTCCAAGGCCCCCCGACAATAAGGACCGGATTGGGAACTGAGTCTACCTCAGCCCGCTGCGGCCAGGTAGCGACATCTGGTCAGGGGACCTCGAGCTCCCTTCTCTGGTCTACGAGGCACGTTCCCGCATACACGGGGCCTTCCTCTCTTTCCCTTCGGCATTAAAATTACAGCCTCAGCTACCTTTCCTATCACCTCTGAGTCTCCTTAGGAGCTCCCACTTACACCAAGCAGTTGCTCTATCCGTAGTCATGACTGATTTCAACACACGGTTACCAATGGGAAAACACCTGTAATATTACGGGCTTCCTTCCCCTCTTAATTATGGACTCGGCACTCAGGGGATTTCTAATGTTTAATATCTAAGAAATCACAATAATTACAGAGTGAAGTTACACTTTGGATGTAAAACCAGAGCTAAAGCGAGCTCTGAGCCGACTGGCTCTGAGGCCTAACGTGCGGACACGCCGGAGCTGGAAGAGAAAACACGTCCGATTCATGAGAAACGGCCCACAGAACGAAGCCGCGCCTCCGCCCTCGTCCCGGCTTGTTTTTTTTTTTTTTTTTTGCCCATAAGTTATACAGGCAATTGAAATGATGAAGATCAACCAGGTCTTTTGTTGCCAATCCCCCTCCACGCCCCCAGGATCCAGATAAATGGATAAACAGGCTGCTAATTATATTAACATTTGGCAACGTACGATTCAGCGCTGTCCATGGTGCAAATGAACCCCCCTCACTTGGAATATTTACCTTCTTGCCCGGCTGTGCATTGCCTCGGGTGAGGGCTGGAGGGCTGCCAGCGTTATTCTCCTGTGACAGGTGACAGATTTCGGGAATTATCAAAGTATACCACTAAGTGATCTTTTATACATTAAAATAAAATACCAGGACTGCCTCACAGATGACAACCTGACACTAAGGGGGAATGATTTCTATTCATAATGAATTATCCTAAAGATCCCTGACTATGAATATTTATAGGAGGTCACCGCGCGTAGCTCGACTTTATCAAACCTCCTTTAAAACAAGTCACCTTACGGTTCAATTGGGCTTAGCTTTTGCTGGCGTAATGCCACACATGAGAGGGAGATGTTAAGATTTCTGGTTAGGCCCCAGAGTGTTACTCAGAAAAACAGGACCCCCCCCCCCAAAAGGTGATGTCAAATAAAAATCAGGAGGACCTGCGGGTTTCATAGGTGAGAGGCGGGGTTAGTGACCAGAAGCTGGAAGGTCAGAGGCCGACTGGGCAGCTTCGGATAAAGAACCCAGATCAAACCGACGATGAGTGCAATGCACTGGGAGGCACGTTTACGTGTTAGTTATAAATGTCCGTCCATCGCCCCAATGGCTTTATCTTGACCTAACGAGGGAGCTTAGTTACTTTTTAGTGGGTGCCAGGAAGCCTGGTTTAGAATATCGGTTCTCTACCTAACTAGCTGGGTGGCCTGAGGCTGTTAAACCAGCTCTGAGTGTGTGCGCTTCCGCTCACCTGGCGGAGCCGTCTAAGGATGAAGCCTAACGTTGCCAAGTGTCTGAGACATGGAGGTGCCTGCTTGCAGCTTTTATTATTCACTTATAATTTAGTATTATTATTGCCGCTAACACTTATTTTCTGAGGTGAGGTGGTCCATCTGATTTTTCCTAATTATTCTCTTCCCCCTCTCTGGGAGGGTTCTATTTCTTTGTCCGTTTGACACTTAGCTTGGCTGTGGCAGTTCTTTCAGCCAATGAAATGTAAGCGAAAGTGATGCATGTCCCTTGAGTGCAAAAGTTTGCAAAGTCATCATGTAGAGCTGCCACTGTTCTTATCCTGCTGCAAGGCCCACGTAAGGCAGAGGAGCTGATTCTCTGAGCCTGGATCCTGCCGTGAAGAGGGCACTTCCTGCCGAGCCACGGTCCCCTTGCACCTGACGCGTATACCGAGCGAGAACGAGGCCCGGGCTGGAAGCCACCAAGAGCTGTGCGTAACTGCAGCGTAACTAAGTAGCACTCACCAACACCTCGTTTCCGGGGTTGAGGAAATTTGCACAGCGACAAAATTTTCAGCTGTGGCCTCACCAACCCTTAGGGTCGCTTTTCCAAACTTCCTATTACGTTAATACTCAGTGGTTCCAGGTCACGAGGCTGCCAGGACAGTAAAATAATAGAATATCTTCACGAGCTTTCTGTATTAATCGCTTTTCATCACCGCCGCCCACATCACCCCACACTAAAACCCTGATCCGTCCCCTGTTTTTATAGAACATCAAACTGGAGCATATTTGCATTAATACTAAGAATTCTTCAAGAAAATTGTTGAGAAAATAATGCCTATGATATAGATGGAAATCTAGGAAGCCCCCCTGGCAAATATCTAAGAGCAGAAAAGGAGACATTTTGTTCCAGTACGACATCTGGACGCCCTTGCTGTGGTCGCACGGTCTAGGGGTTGTAGGCGGTTCAAGTGCCATGAAGAGGTAACACCCTGTCCTCCAGGAAGCCACGAGGGGAGAAAGGTAAGAGGCTGCACAAGTAACCACAACCAGGAGCGAAGAAGAGAAATCCCAGAGAGGGCGCCACTGCCCACAATGTGCCTCGAGATCACAGAGGGGAAGGGAGGGCTTCCGGGTGAGGACAGGGAAGCCCAGCAGGGCTGATCCTCACCTTGCATCTCGCAGGCTCAGGGGGCACGTAGAGCGGCAGATACGGAGGTGGGGAAGCATTTCGGGGGATGGGGAGAACAGCAGACTAGAAGTATTAAAGTAGGAAATTCAAGTTATTCTTGAAAGCCGGCGAGCAATTCATCTTGTGGGGAGCAAGGCCATAGTGCCGTTGTTTAGGTACTGAGTCGGGGGCGGGCTGATAACCTGCGAAAGGGTAGAGACTTCTTAGGAAGATATTCCATGTCTTTGAACAGGAGATGACGGACCAGACTGTAGTCATTCCAGTTTCTTTATAAACAAAAGGGAACGTGTGCCTAAAGAATAAGGATTAGAATAAAGGATTGAAATTTTCTTTTCTTCTTTCTTTTTTTTTTTAATCCTTACCCAAGCACATGCTTATCGATTTTGGAGAGAGGGGAAGGGAAAGAGAGAGGGGGAGAAAAATCAATGTGACAGAGACGCACTGATCACTGCCTCACGTACGTTCCCCCACCGGGGACCAAACCTGCAGCCCGGGCATGCGCCCTGCCTGGAATCGAACCCTCAACCTTTTGTTGTATGAGACAATGTCCTACCAACCGAGTCACACCAAGGCAGGATCAAAATTTCCTGTTCAAGATGGTGGCCCAAGCACAAACGTTCTCCTCCCTTCCCTCTAAAATAAAAGCGTGGAAGCAATAGATCCATAATAACCCTCAGAATCAGGGTGAGTCCATCAACCAACCAGAGAGTTGGATACATTTCTAAAGTCTGATAAAGTTGTGGAAATTTGATGAGATCCCATTTATGGATAAAAAAGGAATGCAGAGAGTCCCCACTTAAGATCAGCTTTAGGAGACTCTCTAGTGGTAAGGTCCGGGGTAGCCTGACGCTCCAGCCTGGCGAGTGTGGACAGAGAGAACCATCTGGTAGTCACTGAAGGTCTGCCTGTGAGACCCCCTGCCAGGGACCCCTTCCCCTGCCTGCTCGGGGGGTCATTCCCAACCGTGGCCTTCACCTCCAGGCTAAAACTGGCAGACTGCCCTCTGAGAAAGCTGTCATCCCCCAAGGGAGGGCTGGGGTCGTGAGCCTGCGGGTTGCTGAGTGTCTCGCTCGTCTGAGGAGAATGCAACATAAACACCAGAAACTCGGACGAGGTACGAGCTGTGGAACGCGGCTCAGGAGGAATGTGGGGCGCCATATTTCTCTCCTGGCAGCTGTCTGCATCCCCTGTCTACTGCTGACAGATGAAGGGAGGCATAAGGACATTATTTAGAGGCGACCAAAACAAGACCCAAAATTTATAACCTGACTAACAAAAAGTGGGAAGTAGGAAGAAAATGCAAGGGAAGCCTAAGTGTGCCGAATTCCTCATCTTTCATAAAGGGGAGTGACTGAGTAGGTTTAAATTTTTTTTAATTATAGTAAGAACTGTTGCTGGAATTACATGGTTTAGCTACACAGAGGTAGTCACCGGAAGAACCAAAACAAACAAGAGTAAAAATGGCGCCTTCTGAGGAGTGAAACTTGGCATCAGGTGGGGCTTGTAAGGGTTGGGGGAGACATTTTTATTTTAGTTTATGCCCTTAATGCTGTTGGAATATTTTTAACCATGGCTAGTTTCTGTTAAAGTTTAAAAATAGGAAAAGCTATCACTTGAATTGTGCTTAATGTCCAGATGACAAGCGTTCCCTGTGAGCTCTTTGTTGACCTCAAGGAGTCTTAGGGGAACTACGACTACAAGGCCCCTGTGAGCCTGTCTTCCTTCTCACGGTTATGACGTGGCATCAACATTTGCTGTCTTGCTGTTCCTTGGCCTGGCTTGGTTTTCTCCTCTTAGAAATAAAAACGTGTTTCCTTTTCGCTGTGAGCCCTATACTTCCACTTCCACTGTCAATTTAATTAACAATGTCGAATTTCGCCATTCCCAGGAACAAGTGGGTCCCGTGCGGCATCGCATCTGCGGTAGGTGTTCCTGGGAAAAATCTGGAGGAATCTGAAGAAGAAAATTACAGTTCTGCAGTGTTAAACATGTGGCTGTACGTCAAAATTACTATAGAATACACCTAAAAATAAGAAATAGTTTAATTTAGACAGATTTAATTGCTTCAATTTCCCCTAGCCTGCTTGGCTGTGCACTGAAATTTGCATGAGAAAGCTGTGAGGGAAGATTTAAATGAAGTTATTTTCCTAATAAGATTTCAAGTAGGCAGATGTTTGCCTCAAGGAGCTGCTCAAACAACGGATCTTACAGAAGAACATCATGAGAGCCAGAAAAAAGGAGTACATCTTCAGCTATCCAATTTTTGTATCATTTTTAAGACAGATCATGATCCATTTGAATTTCCAATGTATAATCTTTGAACTGGTGAGATGAACCTTTGTCCAATGATAAGTTTTCCACTGAAGAGGCCTAGAAAACTCTAAATGTTTACCTAGAAAAGTCTCTGGAGGGTATCATAACTTTAAAAAATGTTAATTTATACCGAAATGAGCTACTCAATTAGGCTCCTGTTTGGAGCCGTCTTCTCTGACAAGGGCCTCCTACCATCTGTTAAGTCAACAATTTCCACGTCCAGGGACCCCAAGTTCATCATTCTACCTGCCGAGATGAAAGTCTCAGTCCATCCTAAACATCATCTGTTCTATGCCCCCACCCCGTCCTCCTCCAGTGTCCATGTGGGTCAGCATTTTCCCCTCCTTTTTTAATCAACGGATTTGAAAGCAAAATCCCAGAAAAGATGTGTAAACAACTCATGTTCATGGCTGACAGCTTCGGAAGAGCCACTAACTCAGTCTGACGGTCCCAAAGGCTCTTTATTTTCCTCTTCTCTAGAAAGTAGTGACGACAGGAAATACACAGCCCAGGGAGGATTACCAGAGGACCCCACTTTCGACTCACAGCTTCCCCGGCTCAAGGGTCACTGCAGGGTCACAGACAGTCACCTCCTCGAGTCTGAGAGCTCTGACAATGTCAGAGACTCCCTCCTAATGTAGTAGTTCATCACCACAGCAGTTAATCATTTTATTGGCACTGAATGATACAGGATTTCAAAATCCAGAACGTCTCCAGCAAGCCCCAAGAGTGGTCAGCCTCTCTAAATCTCTCTCACGGCTCTTCAAAGCCGTTCTGTTCTCTTTTTGTTGGCAGAAAAGCCCAGCAGTTGCACTGAAGTCCATGCTCAGTGTCACAGAGCTCTGGGAGGGACTAAAGGGCCATCTGGCCCAGCACCCCTGACTCCACACGGATGAAGTCAGGGTCCACTTTGAAAAAGACCTCTCTCAGGAAGCCTTCCCTCAGCCACACAAAGTTGGAGCCAATGCCTTTCTTGTGCACCCAAGGACCAAGTGCCTACCTCTGTCATCGCACTCACAGACCGTATTAACTCACAACCGTAATATCTGCTTCCTTGTCTGCTCTCCATCCAAGATTCAAGCTCCTTGAAGTCAGGAATTCCAGAGTCTTCTTTCTATGCTTACTGCATTCCCGGCACGTTGCGGCTCTCAATAGATACGCTTGTCCTGTAAGAATAGAGGCTGCGGGGGCGCCACCCCGCCGGCGTGCGCAGGCCCACCCTGCAGGCCGGGGTGCCCGGCGTGCCTCAGGTTACGACTTCTTTACTGCACAGCAGTGAAATCCACTGCCAAGTTTACTCACTGGGCCAATAAAAAGCAGGTTTTGAAAGTAGAGATTTTGTGTCCTTTAACTTAAGACGCTGTTTCCCTCTCTCTCATCTCTGAGAAATGATCTGACATCAAAATACAATACGAGGAAACAACCCTTTGAGTAAGAATTGACAAGGTGTGTGCTGCAATTCTGGAAAAGAGCCAACACTCGCCTTAGAAAACAGACTGTGTTTTTTCCAGTAAATAAAGTCGCAGGAAGGTAGGTGATAGTTTATGGGAAGAAAGCGTTGTTTCAAACCCTCCAGCAGGATTTTACGTGGAATAAATACCTTAAATAAAAAGCACATCTGTGAGGCAATGCCACATAACGCACGGTACACACGTTCTTTTGTGTGAAGTTAAATCAATTACAACAGGCAAAGCTAAAGTTGTGGGTTTCGGTTTTGGGTGCCAAACCGGCCTCCCATTTTACAAAAAGAGCTGATTGGGGGTTTGGTTTTCAGAAGCCAATTCAGCCACTGCTTTTAGGGTTGAAAACTCTATCTCAGGGTCAGCTTGGAACTGGGGAAGTGGGCAGTCCTGGGACTCTATTTGTGGTGCACCAGAGAGTAGATATTTAAAGAGCTATCAGTGCGGTATTGTGTATTACAATCACTGATTTTGAAAAAGAAAAGCCTAAAATCAGTAAGAAAAACCCCCCAAAATGGCAATTAAAAAAACAGAAAGGGGGCATGACTAGCAATTCACAAGAGAAATATAAATGATTATAGCATATGAAACAATAAAAATATGAGAGCATTCTTGGATATATTAGATACGCCAAGAAATGATGATGTGTGAGTTTGGCACAGTTCTTGAGAATGTAAGTTAGTATAAAATTTTTGAAAATCCATTTGATGTATTTATCAAGAGTCCTTTAAAATGCATCCACTTTAGTACCACAGTGCCCTCGTCAGAAAATCAACCTAAAGAAATAGAACTGGACAAAGATTTGTTTACCAAAAACAAGAATTACCATCAGGTTTTAAAAAATGAAAATAGCCTCCATGTCCAAAAATAATGGAAAACTTAATTATAGTTTACATATAGTATGAAATATGATTCCAATATTAAAAGTTGTGTTAATGAAATTGGAAAATGCTCATGAAACAATGTTTGGTGATGAAGGATATAAAATTATTAATGTAAATCTAATTTTATAAACTGTGTGTATGTATATATACATATGTATGTAAAAATATATATCCACATATGTAAAAATAATCTTGAATTGATAAAAAATAAACCCTTGTGTCAAAAAAAACTCTTGTGTCTATACGAAAATAAGATGAAGGATGGAAAAATACATCAAATTGTACTCAAAATTACCTCTATACAGAGACAAAAGAAAAAGAACAGGAATTAAATACATAAAACTCGAATCAGAGATGATTATGTTTTTTTTTTGTGCCTTTCTGGGCTTTCCAGGGTTCCAGTAGAGAGCACTGCATCTATGTGGCTGCAGCTCAACCCAACTAACTACCTTGAGAAAGAAAGGAAATGTATTGGCTTTCATAAAACAATGGTTCTGGGATAAGTATTGCCTAAAGGGTGGCTAAATAATGGGGTTGAAAAGAGTTTATCAAAATTCTATTTCTCCTCTGCTAAATTATTCTTCCTGTGCTGTCCTCTCAGAAAGAGACGCCCTTCGGGTTGCAGTTCTAGGCACTAAATATTTTCAGTTTCAAGTCCATGGCAGGCAGCCAAGCTTCTGAGATGCGTATGACTGGTCTACCTTGAATCACATGCTCAAAATGAACCAATGGCCTGTCAGGAGAATGTTAAGCCCTGATTGACTCGGTCATGTGCTCTGGCTTAGGCTCCCCCGAGCCCCACCCAGACCACATGGATGAAAATTAGCAAGAGACAGATTCCCAAATAAAAATCCAAACAGCTGTCAAGAAGTAAGATACAAACAAATACTGATCACAAATATGTATTCCTTTGATAAGGAATAAAATGTAACAAGACTTTTCAAACCCAGTGCTATTTCCCACCGACTCTGAACCGTTCCCCGTTCTCGCAGTGACATTTGTTAATCGGTTCGTCACTTCTCAGGGACAAAGCTGCTCAGCTCGCCGGTGACGAATGTGCTGCTCGTACACTTTAGAATTGCAAACGGTGTTTCTCGGGGATATTTGGACATAGCGACAAAGTGAAAAGCATGGTTCCTGGAAGAACCTGAACTAAAACTTTTAACACACGAATTAAAACGTGGGTGGTCAATGTCTCACCCTCGGCCTTCTTCTCCAACCGTCAGGCCAGGCCGCTGATGGAAAATGACTCTATCACGTGGCGCTGTCATTGCGATGTATTATTTGGTAGACGGGGAGAGAAAAGAGGACGGGGAGCATGGCACCAGGCTGTTAACTCCATCCTGCATCGCTTGGTAGTAATTGGTCGCCTTTGCCAATTTAGTAACCTAACTTTCACTGGGTGGAATTTTGGAAATTATTTCAAATATATTTCTCTAACTCATTCATTGCCTGTTCATTTTTTTTAATAGCAATGATTTTTAAAGGAAAGGCAGAATTTTAAGCCTGCCTTCAGTTACCTCAGTGAGTGATTTTGGTGAATGTAAACGCTTGTTATGGGAATTCTCATAAGTAAGGCCATAATTACCATTAACTTTTATGAACAGCCATTTATGCTAAGACAACACCAAAGCCCATTAAAATCAGCTCAATTACTTCAACAGTCACATTAGTTAAACAACTTAACTAGGCCTATTTGCTTCGTTAATTATACCAAATTATACCTGTTCACCTATTCTCATTAAGTTCTTGCAGTGCTAGTATGCAATGTACACTTAAGAGTATTCCTACAAAGAAACATGTGGGGTAATCAATGCTTATGTAGTTCAGTCTTCAAAAAATTCACGGAAAACAAGGGCAAATTATGTCACACTCGCCGAAGAGCTTGACCCCCTTCAGGCATGTCGTTGGGTTCCTGTAAACTCCAAGACACTAGGCCCCCGAAGAAACTGGCGCATCCTCCGCCATCAGCGACGGTGATGGTCACGTGGTGCTTTGGTCTGGCAAGTTTCAGCGGCCGTGTGAGAGCCAAAACCCAAACCTGTCCTCATAAGCGCAGCCAAAGCCAGGCTGCATATTGACACAAAAAATCCGAATCCTGCTCCATTCACGTCACATACCCCATTCCTCGGTGCCACTGACCGTCTGAGCTCTAGATCACAACATCACAATGAGCAGGGAGCGTTGACAGTATCTTTTGAATGGTATCTTTTTTAATGTTTCATTTACCTGAACTTGTGGAAAATATTTCCCATTACTCAACAAAGTACTTCAATTTCCCATCTCACGTCCCACCCTGGTTTTAATCAGTGGAAACATGTTAACGATACACCTTCGCAACCACTACCCTATCAAGGGGGTCTGCCGGAGTTCAATATCTAACAGGGGCGTCCAACCCGCAGTCCGCAGGCTGCATGCGGCCCAGGATGGCTATGAATGCCGCCCCACACAAAGCCATAAAGTTAAAACATTGTGAGATTTTTTCTGCGATTACATGTTGCAATGTGTGGCCCAAGACACCTCTTCTTCTTCCAGGGTGACCCAGAGATGCCAAAAAGTTGGACGCTCCTGGCTC
Source organism: Mormoops blainvillei (assembly GCA_004026545.1). Classification (NCBI taxonomy): domain Eukaryota; kingdom Metazoa; phylum Chordata; class Mammalia; order Chiroptera; family Mormoopidae; genus Mormoops; species Mormoops blainvillei. The sequence goes on from PVJD01009468.1 coordinate 45,329, forward strand.
TAAAAGGTAACTGCTGAGTGGCCACGCCAAGCGCTGCTGGGCCGGGCACCCGCCTTCACCACCGCACAAAGGAACACAACCTCGCTTGGGGGGCCTTTTATTTCGCCTGCACCTCCTCGTTCTTTTCTGCACAGCTGCGAACGAGTTGTCAGTCCTTTGCCCAGGTTTACCACAAAGGATGCTATCCCAAGACAACACGGTCCCGGGACCAGACCACCTCTAAGTCTGCAGCACGACCCACAACGCTTGAATCTTTTCTCCGTGGTAAAAGAAACAAGCAAGCCAGGAAACTGAGCTTTCGCCTTGTCTTGAGAGAGTCCACTAAGGAGCGGAGAGCGAAGCTTCCGATTTGAAAGGTAATGGAGAAACAGGAGACAAGGAATCCACCTACGCCATGGGAGCAGTTCCAGCCATCCTAACACTGTTTCAAAGAAACGGACCCCAGCAGCTTCCAGGGCTCCGTGTTTGGCTCTGCCCACCTACAGCTCCTCGGCGGGCCGTCCGAAAGGCGTGTGGACAGAACACTTTGAGCCAAGATCTGTAGCCTCAGCCTTATGAAGACGATCGCCGCAGGTTGTCATGGTAACTTACAGGGTACCATCTTTAAAAACAGGAAATTCTGAGAAAAAAAGACACACAGAAACATTAGCCCCAAAAGCTAGTCCTCTGGACAAATTGTTCATTAGCCTGCGAATCCCTTTTAAAGGTCTTCTTTGGTTTTTATTTTCATTCCGCCACTCGAATACAGAACTCCAAAACAAGTGGAAAAAAAGAAGTGTGAGGTCCTTTATTATAGATTTTCCATGATAAGTTGTATCATAGTTTTAAACTGAATAAACGCTGCTCTCACCACCCCACATTCTTTTCCATTCGACTGGCTCTTTTATGTGCATCTCCCCTTTTTATCAATAGACACAATTTTTGTTCTTTTTTTGTTTTGTTTTGTTTTGTTCTGAGGTCAATATTAACAAGCAGGATTTCTCCTCTGCTTGGAAACCACAAGGTCTAGATGTCAATTCATTTGTCCATAGCTTGGTGACAGGGTGACTTTCCTTCCTCTTCTATAGAACTTATGGTCCTGCGTCGGTCATGTAGGATTTAGCAAGTTTGACTTTGAATGTTTATTTATTGTCACATTAGCATCTGCTGACCCTCCAGCTGGATTATAACTATTGGGAAACAGGGAGGCTACCTTGAAACTCTCTGTGTCTCTGGAAGTAGAAGCACTGCCCACAGGGGCACCATCGCATAGATTTTATGACTTAGAACCAAACCTTAAAGGTAACAGAACTACAAAGGCTCTGGAGATCATCGGATCTGCTCTTTATTTTCATACACTAGGAAAGTAAAACAGGAGAGATGTTATGTTGCATGACACACATTATTTTGAGATCAGAAAAAAGGGTTTCGATCCCCATTCAAGCATTAACTGTCGAGGCGGTGGATCTGAAATTCTTTATTCACTAACCGAAGTAGTTCAGAGCTATTGTTCATTTACGGGCCTCGTTAGCCCGTTGCTTTGAGGTTCCAATTCAATAACGCTGTGTACGGCAGGGAATGGGTTAAGCGTTGTCCGAAGATAAGGCCCGACTAAGAGAAAGCGCGCAAATAAAACCCATAAGGAAAGATGAATAGAAAAGATGTTAAACAAACAAACAAACAAAAAATCATTGGTTGTACGCTGCATTTTCTCATTCTTAACTCAAAGGTGACCTCATGCCAGAAGAGTGGCTTGCCTTCTGAAGGCTGAGAGGAGGGACGACCCTAACCCATGGGGTCCAGGCCTCCGGAATCGGGGAGAAAACCACCCGCATAAAGCTGAGCCTAAATCGGCACGGGCACACGGAGCGTCGTATGGCGGAGCCTCCGTCTTCTCTGCTTTCCTGGCAGTGCAGCTCGGGCAGGAAGCTGTACTGGGCAGAGTCCCAGGTGGGTACACGCCAGGAGCGTGGTCGCGTTCCGCCAGCTCGTGTGTATCTGTACCGGAGCCCACAGAAGGAAACAATTAGGGGGAGCCACGCCGGTAATTAGGGCCGGACTTAAGAAACAGAGGGAGGGACTGAAACGATTAGTGCATGTTATCTAAATTCCTAACATTGATTAAAAGGAAAGCTGACTAATAACAACTTGCAGGTATGGAAGGCCCTTACAAAGGGTTGTACAGAGTTCACCTTTCTCAGTGGACACCTTCCACAGGTCCCCGAGGTGGAAGGACGGGTGTTCCCGTTCCTGTTTATTGTGGCGGCGTAGAAGAGTCAGGTGGTTTATACCAGGTCACACGTTAGGGGGTGCTACTCCCAAACACAGGGCCTAAATATTTCAGAGAAAGGCCGTCTTGCCCTCCCACTACTGCTCTGGGTCCCCTTCAAGGCTCTTTCATGACCCGGCTGTTGCATGAAGACTGGGCAGGTATGAGAAAAAGAAATAAAAGAACCGTTTTTGAAATCATGCAGCAGGGGTGGAAAGAGGTTTGGGGGGCTTAAAATGGAGCGTGAGCCAATGGAACACTACGCTACATGTCTTCTGCCACGAAACGTCATACTTGATGAGTTGTGTCTACCTGTGAGGAAGAGCAGATTGAAGGAGAAGTGACTGTTGCCACTGTGGAAGCCACCAGACCAAACGGATTCAGGGGCCCCCTGAATACTAATATTACAGCAGCAATGGGCAGCAGTGATCAGTGATGATAAACCAACGGAGCCCAGTCAGGAATAACAATTACCTTTGTAAAGCACATCACCAGTGATGAACAGTCATTAGGAAATAATGACTTAACAGTGGCACCTATATTAATAATCGATCGTGGACGTTTAGGAAAAGAATGAATGAATGGTTTTTCAGAGACTGCCTGGCGGGCAGTCTACTTAGCAAATAAATTGTCAAAGTCGGAACGAGACTAGGAAAGAACAGGCGACAGGCGTCAGAAGCACCTTGTGAAAAGTTCAGGAGTGTCCCGGAGATCAGTCGTCTCCCAGTGCCCGCCGAGCGCTGGTGACTAGAGTCAAGACGAATTGAACAGATTCTGGTGCTGATGAAAAGTGTCAGCTGGTAAAATCATCATCTACAAAATGATACATAAGCTAAATAGAAAGAGCTGGACGAGCTCCCTGGATCTCCTAGGACAGATATCAAAATGACCTAGAGCTTGGGAATCTTATCACCAAATGTCCACTGAGACTTTCGGTAGAGACCAATGTCAGAACTGGCCCCAGCGGACAGGTCATGCAGCCATGAACTTCCCATGCAGGAGGGTGCATCCATGGGCACATGTGGGTTTACATGCATGTGAGCCTGTGAATAAAACTCTGAGATGAATAAATCTGCTTGCAGGCAAACTTTAGTGCTCACTTCTTCCCATAAAAATTTACAGTCTGCGAGGATACTGACTTTTTTACATCATCTGTTTTACTCTCATATCATCTCCTCGATCCTGCAATGGTGGTAATTTCAGATTGAATGAAAGAATAAATACAGAAAGTTATGGTTTTCTTTCATTGAACATACCATGTGCTAAAACCCTTTACACTGAAGGAATTTAGAACCTGCCGCCCCAAAATATGCCACCTGGGTGTGAGAATTATTTTGAGCTGAAGGCAAGCAAGAGCCACCCACCAGACCCAGGAAAAACTCTTCGCCTCCTCTTTCTCTGCCTAAAGAAAGTACAAATGTCCCCATTTGTGGGAGAAATTTACATTTATAAAAGAAACCTCCATTAGAAACTTACCTGTTCCAGAAAGGGAGCTACTATCAGAGAGAAGTTGTTTCACCTCAGTTATCTGCAGAATGAAGCAACCTTTGTCTGTCATACAGTCATACATTTTCTCCTCCTACCTTCCCTCAAATTACCTCCCTTCCCCCACTTAGAAGCCTCAGATCCCCATCTTTTTCCTCAACTCTGGATGGTATGCAAGTCTCAACTAACCGGCTGCATTAGAGTCTCTTTATCTTTGTGAAACTGTTGGCCCTGAAACAGCACCAGGTGTTAGACCGGTGGAGTCAAACCAGACCTCGGTTCAGCAGCTCCAGGACGGCACTTGAGTTCTGGCTAAGAAAGAATTCAGTGCCAAGACTCAAATTATAAGGGAAAGTTTGTTTAGAAAGTCACTGAGGTCAAAGAAATGGGCTGTAGAAGAAATGGGCTCAGGAAGCAAGGTACGGAGGCAGAAGGGCCTTGAAGCTTATGAGAAAGAGAGAGTTAAGGAAAATGCGCCTGAGGAAAGGGCGTGGCAAAGGGCGTGGGCGTGCCCCTCAGGGAAATCTCGCCTCCCCAGTGAGAGTGGCGCTGACCACGCTACTGAAGACCACAGTCTAGCCGTATGCCACCCACCAGCTCTTCCTGAGACCCATGCCCAGCTGTGCTGTTCTTGTTTCTTCAGTAGTATTTATCACCATGTAACACATGAGATAATTTGTCTTATTTATCATTGTTTCATGTTGTCTTCGATTCTACATTTGTCTATTTGGCATTCACTCATCACAGGGCCAGTTAGAGTGTGGATATTTTCTCACCGTCTGTGTCCTTGAGGACCTGGCATGCGTGGCCTCATTGACCGGAGAGAGACTGACCCCGCCAGGCCAAACCAGTTCTCAGAGCTCACCGAGGGCTCACCAGGAGCACGGCCTTCCTCCTCCAACTAAGCGCTCCGCAGCCCACATCCCCCAGCATCTCCTCGATCTAACTCTGGCACACCCACCAATATTCTCCTGCCCCAGTGAACCCAGGGCCAGGCACCGGCCAGGTGGAGAAAGTCCCCACGCCCTACCCGCTCCTGGAATTAGTCAAACTCCCCGACGCCGAGCTCCCCAGCTCTGCTCTGCCTTGTTTTTCCCACAGTGCGGACTCCGCCGCGGCCCCCCCCCCTCCTTCCTGCCTCCTGGCTGATACGGCGCCTCCCCCAGTGGGTCCCGCGCGGTGCGGCGTGACATACCCCTTCCTCTTGGGGCATGTTGGCAATAAAACCCTTCTTTCACGTCATCACACAGTCACCCCTGCAAATTAAAATCCCACAGATACCGCTGAGACAATCGCTGTTATTCTTTGCCACCTGGTGTCACCTCCTTCCTCACGGAAAGCAGACCCAATAAAGTCAAGGACTCGTCGGTTTTGTTTCTGTTTCTGGTGCCTAGAGAGCAGTGCCAGGCACATACTAGAACTTCTAATATATATATATATATGTATAATGAATGTTTCTGGTCCCACGTTCTGACACAATAGTATGATTTTTAAAATCCTTACCAGAGGATATATATGTATTGATTTGCGATAGAGAGAAGCATCAGTGTGAGAGAAAAACACCAACTGACTGCCTCTAGTATGCACCCAGAACCCACGACCTAGCTAAGTACCCTGACCTGGGATGGAACCCGCAAGATTTTGGTGTACGGGACAACTCTCCAACCAACTGAGCCACCCGGCCAGGGCTGACGCAATTTTATTTCTAACTTTGAGTTCCTCTGGGACAGAAATTTAATTTACTCCTCTTCATGTGACCAGGCACTGCCTCCGAGTCTGAGAATCTGTTCAAAGCTTGATAACGGGTTTGATTCACATAAACTAGCCTACTGCATTCTTCCTCTGTTTTCTTGGTCCCCAGATCTCTCCGATGAGCCTCTCAGGTTCTGGCGCCGCCAAGGACTGCTGTTCTCAGTGGCAGAAATCCTCTTTCTCGTGTCTTCTGATGAACTGTGACCAACGGAGAGGTGGACACCTGTGCTGGGAGCCCCGATCTGCCCCGATCCTAGGTGCCTTCGGCACGTGAAGGGACATTGCGGAAGGTGACCACTGCTCTCCCTTAGTCTGCAGGCAGGAAAAAACAAATGCGTGGCATGAGACGCCGTCCATGTGGGCTCCATTAGTGCCCAAGAGATGGCCCCTCAAGCCCCCGTGAGCTTCATGAGTGCGTAGTCCTTCTTTGGGTCACCAAACGTAATGACAATCGTTAGTGTCATTGCTTTCCCAGGCTCTACTTCTGACCAATAAGGCACAGTTCAGTGCTCAGTCTACACCTTTGAGGCTTGTAGACACGTACCAGGCTGTGCACACCTTGCTGTTTAAATTACACTGATTGAACTTCTTTCTGGAGTTACTATACTCTTAAAATATGTTTTCAGCCCAACTCTTCTAAGCTCCCTTTCTTCTCACACCAGTGGGGTCTCAGAATTCTAGCACTGTCTTTTGGATTGCAGGGAGCTCTTGCTCTGATAATAACAGCTGACATTATTGAGCACTACAGGAATCGTATTATTTTCATCCTCATAACAGATAAGTCGAATTTTACAAATGAGGAAAAGGAGGCCCAGGGCGGTGAAGTCGCTGGCCCTGGTCACACGGAGTGAATAGGCAGAGAAGGGGTCGAACCAAGGTCGCCGTCTCCGTAGGCCCTGCCCTGAGCCACCGACACACCTTGCCTCTGTGGGCTGAGTAAACTCAGTGCCTTGATTCTTACAGACTTGAATCCGTTCTCTTTCCTGATTGCATATTTCACCCACACATTATGTTTACGACACACGCTAAACTCTCCTGAGCCCCATATCGGTGTCAGGTGGTGCCAATCACCCTCGTCGATCAGAAAACAGAGCAGGTAGAGGCTACAGTGACGATGAGGAAGCCGATGGCAGCCGTGGGGTTAAAACTCACAGCCTCGGTGTCCCGGCGTTTTTATAAGTCCTCCGAGACTTCACACATTTACTTGATTTTTAATTTCATGGAGGTGTGCAGAGGCCGAAAGCAGGATTGTGTTTCAGCCCCGGATAAAGGTAGTGGCTTAGATGGCAAATTGCTTTAGAGACATTCCGGTGCAGGTGGCAGCGGGCTTGTCGGAGGGCTGTACGTCTCCCGCATTTGTATGCGGCCACGGCACCGGCTGCCCGCATCATTTTCTAATAAACCAAGTCTTCATTACATCCCCATTACCCGAAGTGTGTTTGCCTTGTCAGACACAGATTTTTAAAAGCAGTTCTGTCTTGAGCCAGTTTAGCTAGCGCGGGTTTCTCCCTCCCTCTTCATTTGCAGACTGACTTTCTGGAGCTCCCTTTTTTTTTTTTCAATATATTTGAAAAGCTTTTATTCTCTCTAATCCCGTTGGCTTTTCCCCGCACAGTCAGCCATTTTGCCGACCTTACCTCTTTCCTCGCGGCTCCAACGGTCTGTTGTTCACATTTCCAGTTTATTGACAGCGTGTTTTTTTGACAGGCCATCTTAAAATCTAATTGAATGTTTCTTGTTTCAAAATGTCTTTCTCTGGGGGCAGCAGACATCCCCATCTCTACCGCCGCCCTCTCTTTAACATTCTACCGGCGTTTCTACTGCAGTGTTAAATATTTAAACATTCAAAATGTGAAAATCAAGGTGTGGAATTAAATTAATTAAAAGGAAATATATTGAGAATACAGTAACATGCGGAGAAAAATGTTCTGCCACTACAGGCAATTCTGTTAGACTGCAGTTCAACTTCAAAGGAAGACATCACCGCAACTCACTCACATCCTTCTTACAGCACACATATTTTACTTTTCATCCCAACAGACTTCCTAAACGTAGAGCAATAAAAAAGTTATCAAGAAGTCAAAAAGAGAGAAAATGTTTTGGTATTCAGGTATCATTTTGATTCAAGTGAGGCAGACCTCGTATTTTATGTGAATTTCAAATTGATGTAACTGTGAAAAATCAATATTTCCAAAACTGAGGGTCAGTGGCAGTTAAGATTATATTTCTCTTCAGACACACATGAGAGGTCCATCGCTTATTCTCTTAATTATGGTGCACCCCAGATTTCAACAGCCTTGTTTTAAAATAATGGGACACAAGCCCCCGTAACGTGATTCCATCTCTTTCATTCAGCTCAAGGATATTTTATTATTTCCCAGAACCATTGGCTACATTATAAATAAGGACTGAAGGGTGAACTAGGAAAAGATCAGACTCCATTATTTTCATTTTGGTGTTTACTACTTATATGTCAGTAATAGCTGTGTGGATGCATTTTAATGACCACTGCACTTGTTACTGATAAATCTGGGAAATCAAAATATTTCTTTACTTTAATGTATGTTTTAACGAACCTTGTATATGGGAGATATTCTTTAGCCAGTGGAGGTATAACCTGTTTTGCTGCTGCCAGAGGAATCTATTAGCAGTAAGTCAGGTCTTGTCAGTCTACGGTTCACATGGGCTGTCCAACCTCTGGGCGTCTCCGGGTCACACTGGAAGAAGAGGAGTTGTCTTGGGCCACACATTAAATACATTACAACACGTAATCACAAAATATAACTCATCATGTTTTAAGTAAATCTACGATGTGTGTCGGGCTGCAGTCACAGCCCTCCTGAGCTGCACACGGCCCGTGGGCTGCAGGTTGGACGCCCCTGCACCTCCTGGCTTTGCATCTCACTGGGGAGAATCCCAGGTGAAGAAGCCAAGGCTGGTAGAAAGTGGCCTGAGAAGCAGCATGAAAGCTGGAAACCAAGCCCTGGATGGCTCCCTTCAGCCAGGTGCCTTCCCAGGTCGGGGCCTGGGAGGGGCTGAGTCTCCCAGGCCCCCACTTCGGTGCTGTGCACCCCATTCTCTTCCAGCTGCCCTGCCCCCGTCCTTCCTGGCAAATGCCAGGCAGGCTCCCACCTCAGGACCTCGGTCATTCCTCTCTGTCTTTGCATGGAATGCTCTTTCCACAGATTGCACACGGTCCCCGTGGCCCACCCTCTCCTCTCCTGTCCCCATCTCGCCGCTCCCTCCCCCTCCCCCACCTTCGCCAAATATCAGATGCCTTCCCTGAAGACCCCACGTAAAATGGCATTTCCCACCAGTGCTCCCCGCCTGCTTCATTCTACCCCATCTTCCCGCAGGCCACATAGCACCGCTGCGCATCGCACACATTTGCACATTCACATACTCGCTGTCACTGAAAGCTCGGCTCCGCGCCTTGGCTGGGTGGCTCGGCTGGCTGGAGAGTGGTTCTGTGTCCCGAGGGGCTGTGGTTTGACCCCCAGGCCTGGCGTGTAAGGGAGGCAACCCAGCGACGTTCCTCCCTCACGTCAATGTTTCTCTTTCTCTCAAAAGCAATGGAAAACACGTCCTCTGGTGAGGGTAGAATGAAATGAAGGTAAACTCAGCGAGAGCCGTACTACCAGGTTTGCCATCGCATCCTCGGAACTGAAAAGAGTACCGGACACACAGCACGTGCCCAGGAGAGAGTGAATGAATTAGCGAATGGCGTTACCCTCCCGGGCCTCCTAAGTCAAATGCACCTTGAAGACAAATTCATGGGAGTAAAACAAGCGTTGGACCCAGGGATGGCCAGTGACAGAGACCAGTGCTGTGCGTAGACACGGGATGAACTAGACAGCCTCCAATGTAGACACCGAAATGCTGAGCAAGCTCCCACATGTCAGTGGCGTGGCTCATGTTAGGTCCCTGTCTGGAGAATGGGGCCGGGACCGGAGGCCAAGGGCACAGGGGGTTTGACTGATGGTAAAGGTGCTTCGGCCACGGCCCCTGCTGGCAGACCCTCTCCTCTCCTCTCACGGCAGGGGACTGTCATGCCGAGCATGTCACATATTTGCGCTGGGAACTCCAGGAGGGCCTGTGTGGATTCGTGATCAGAAGACGTCCGTTTTTAAGGTATTACAACCGAAGCAGACTTTTCTCGGCATCCTGTTGAGACAAATTTTCAAAAGAGCCTTCAGAGGCCCCTGAAAAGATGGGGATTCGGATCCGTCCCTGGTGCTTGGCCTCCCCGGGTTGCAGGAGCAGCCAGCAATGCCGCTGGCCCGTCCGGCCTCTTTGTCTGAGCTTAGAAAAGGCACCCTCCCCTTCCTTCTGGGAAGGATGGCTCCCCCTGCCTGGTAACGGGTCCCTTGTCCTGTCACGCTGACCCGGGGGGCAACTATTTGTGGTGGCTCTAGGAACAGCGGGATGTTTCAGAGCACGCGTTTGCTCACATGTGGGACCTCCTGCCCAGCAAAGGTTCCTGGTCTCGGGGCTCCAGCTTCCTGAGCTCCCCAGCTGAAGTAAAAGAGTCTAAGAGGTCCCCCTCTCCCAGTTCCTTCTGCTTTGCTGGGTAACTGGCAGTTGAGCACCGGTGCATGGGAGCCCCTCTCCCGCTCTGAGCCGCCCTCACCCGGCTCAAGGTTCCCCACATGTCTCCCCACGGGTCTCCGGGCCCACCGAGGCCGCAGGGAACAGACCTGAAAGCACCGTTATGGGAGCAGACGGTATGGACGTGCGTCCCAGATGGCTCACACCGCAGAACAAGTGTCTTAATTTCCATCGGCCTCAGCTTCCTCAACGTGACGGCAGAAGGCAGCAAGAGGACTGGTCTCAGAGGGCTGTTCCAAGTTTAAATTATGAAATGTGCTTACACAGTGGCTGGCAACTAATGCGAGTTGTTATCACTGTGCGTGATCAATTACTATTAGTATATTTGACTATATAGTTCATGCTCATAGTTTACATCGTGAGAAGTTTCTAAGGTATGCTAATTCCCCACCAGTGTGTACACACTTATGCTGCAAATGTAACTCACATAAAGCTTGCAATTATAATTGACTTCGTAACATTTTGCATACATTTAAGTCATGGCATATAATATATTTTGTGTGTGTGTGTGTGTGTGTGTATCAACTTCCTTTTTCATTTAGTATTTGCTAGGTATATCTTTTTCCACTTTTTCCCAACTTTTCTGAGCTTCTTTATTATAAGCATGTGTCTTTAAATAGCATATTGTACATTTTTGAAATCCAATCTTAAAAGCGTTGTTTATAATTGTACATTTAAACCATATGCACTTATTTTTTAAATTGTGATTAGGATTAATTTCTTCCATCTTATATAGCGCTCTCAACTTACCATATTTTTTCTATTTTTTTCTTTCTTTCCTGCCTTCTATCAATTACTGAGTTTTTTTATCTTTATTTTTGTTTTACTCTCTACTGCCTTAGAAATTATATAATCTCTTTATGAAAGGTCACCTTTAAATTTTTGTTTGCAAATGTGATCTACAAAGTCTCGACTTGGTCATTACCTCTCTCTTCCTGCAGACACACCTTTTTCTCCATCTTAACGCGCTGTGTCGATGTTTCAATTCGCCTGGCTTCTTTGCCCCCCTAATCAGTCATACAGATAACCCTCTGCTCGGTCCATCTTCATATTTGTTCAACTTTACTAACCTCTCACCTCCTGACCGCTTCCCTGGATTCAGCTTCCTCTCCCTGAGGTCCATTCCTCAGCAGTTCTGCCCAGCAAGCCCTTCATTTCTCAGACCAGCGCCTTCACCCTGGGGGGCTGTGGCGCCAGCGCGTGGCCTCCCAGCTCTGGTTCCCCATCCACCGTCGAAGTTGGCAGCCGGAGAGTCGCGCTTGTCTCGCGCGAGCTCAGCAGTGCACTTGAAAGAACGTTTGCGATGTCACATTCCACATTTCACGGTGTTTATAGTTGGGGTTTTGGATGTGAAGTCGGGCTCATACGCTGAGTGGATAGTGGGTGGCGGGCTGTGTCCCCCGTCCCAGAGGCAAAGAGGCAGTGAGCTTGTCCCTAAAGGTGCTTACGGTCAAACCTGGGGACTTAGCAATCAGTACGCGCAGTGAAGAATTTTAGGTCCTAGAGGTGCTTTACTGACGAGATCTCACACTAGACCCGCTCCCTCAGAACAAATACGTTACCTTGACTGTCTTCCCGCCCCCGGCAGCTGGTCAGGAAGTCCTGGCAGGCAGAGGGCGCTCCGAAAACGGTGGTTGCCTGAACACGTGAATGAGTTCTAGAAACTAAGAAACATTCTTCCTGTCGCTCATTCCCAGGTTCTAATTCATGAAAAGCAGGATGTCTGCCATGTTCTAATTATAAACAAAATGTTTCTAAAGGCTTTATTGGAGAATGTTACATTGTTATTGTACGGCTACTAATACTGGTTAACCCTTGAGTGCCCCCCTACGGCAGGCACTGCCGTCAGAGTTCCCCGAGCTTCGGCTGTTCTAACCTCCCAATAACCCCGTAAGGCAGGGCTTTGGTGGTCAAGACGGGGTTGCACACTGAAAGCCATCTTGGGAAGCAAACTAAATGAGTCCAACTGCAGCTTCTGTTCTTCGGTGCTACATGTGTGTGCACTGATCAGACTACGGCTTCGGCAGTAATTTCCGAGTAGAGATTATCCATTCTTTCTATAACTAAAGTCGATGTTTGCAAACCTTAGCCCATTTATAGCCTGGTTACTGTCTGTCTGATTGATTAATTACCCATGACTACATGCCATGCTGATTGGACTGCTATGTTGTTCCTAAAATCTGCAACTAGGACCTACTGAAATCTGTGATCCATCTTTCGATAGCTTCTTCCTCTAGCCGCCTTCCAGTGAGGAGTGGTGCAGGTTGACTGCTACAATTAGCAACCCCAAGTACTTACAAATAAACTATTTAATCATAATCGAGAATTCTAGAATTTAGCCAGGCATCCACATTTAGTATATTACTGGTGGACTTTGCTTTTCAGACTTGGTTAAATCTTAGCTAACAGATTTCCCTGTCGCCTTTGTTACTCTCCAGGGGTTCTCAAAAATTATTCATAGTAGTTGTGGAATTATGTATGAAATTATTTCAGCACCCTAAAACAGTGTGGAGGAGGGGGAAATTTTCCCTTATAGTTCGTCTGGCTGGTCTACTAATCAAATCGACACGCAACTGATTAACAGAAGAAAATAATCACATTTGTTACACGTGTACATACAGGAGCTACATAAGCACATGGGATCCCAAGATAAATCGAACGGCTGAGGCTTCGATGCCATCTTGAGCTCAGGAGTAGGTGGTGGGGGTTGTGGTTTGGGGCTTCAAAGGGGAAGAAAGCAATTCGCATGGAGACAGGAAGCAAATGTTAGACAAATCTTTGCTGGGCTATCTTTTTTTTTTTTAAGATTTTATTTGTTTGTTTTTAGACAGAAGGAGCAGGAGGGAGAAAGAGAGGGAGAGAAATAACATGTGGTTGCTCTTGCACGCCCCCAACTAGGGACCTGGCCTGCAACCCAGGTGTGTGCCCCGACCGGGAATAGAACCGGCGACACTTTGGTTCGCAAGCCAGTGCTCAATCCACTGAGCCACACCGGCCAGGGCATAGAAGATTTTATTCTTTTATTTTATTTTGGGGGAGGGGGCATCTTTAACAATAGGACATGTAGAGGCCTTCCTAGGGTCCTCCCCGTCTATCACAAACTAATTCATATTAAACCCTAGTTACCTGTCATGACAGGTCCCCTCCTGGAGTAGGCCCTCTATCTATAGTCTTTCCAGCAGTTAGGGGGAAGGTCAAAGGTTCTTCCTGAGTCCTTTGTTTCTTAAAAAGAACCTTAGTAAGCTTAAAATAATCAATATCCCAAAGAGGCATACTTTCAGGGGGCAAAACTCTGCTTCCCCTCAGTATCATTTTTTCAGTTATCCAAAATATTGAAATGATTCCAAGAGGTTGGGTCTTATTTTACTGTCTTGGCCTTAAACGCCCTTCACTGAATACTGTTGCACCTTTTCCAATTTAAATTTTGTCTCCTTGGCAGAGAAAAGTTAAACAGAATAAGAGATGGCCAGTTCCACAGACGTGGCCTGTGTCTGCCGTCCTCACAGTAATGGTATTTCACGTTCGCTTACAAATATGTATGTAGCACCCACTATGTATGGTCTGGGCACAATTCCAGGGGCAACAGACACAACAGTAGGCAAAATGAACCCAAAAATCCAGTTTCCGCAGTGCACGCACTGCAGCATTACGTGACATAAATGATCCGCTTGTGCCGGGAGCTCTCTGGGGGCTTCCTTCGGGGCCTCAGCAAACCTCCACAGCCCGTTCCCATGCACTCCCGACACCTGCCCCCTCCCCCCCACCAGCAGACACACGCAGGCGCACACGGCCCTGGAGACCCACCGGGCTTCTGCGTGGGCCGGGGCCCCCTCCGACGTTTCCCCGCCTTTGCTGGGGCATCACCTCCACAGAGAACGACCTGTGGCCTCCATGCCTGACCACTAATGCAAACCACTTGTAACCTTACCTGTCAGCCTTTGTATTTATCCTAATACAGTCACCTGTCTCCTTTCCCTTCCACCTCATTATACAGTGGGTTACGGCGACGGTGCCGTTTGGGGTCTGTCTGGGAGTGCGGTCACTGTTGTGCATAGACATGGCCTTACTATGTCCTGAGAAGTGGTCGGAACCTATGGCCAAGAGACTGTTTTCCACTTTACAGCTTTGAAATTCACAGCACCCAAGCCACTTGGGCATAGAGTAAGTTCTCAGTATTATTCGATAACTTGCATGATTATGTGAACTTCTCCGTTGTATAGCTTCATTTTTATTCATTCATTGGCTCATTCATCTGTTTGAAAATATTTCTTTAGTCCGTGCCTAGTAGGTGCCAATCAGCCTCTTAAGAAATTGAGAATGGAACAGGCCCTAACACTTTTAACTTAGCTTTGGGCTGTTTTAAGATAGAGTTCATGAAAAACCGCCTGTCTTTAAGGGTGGATAAGACACAGGGGCCTATTATTAAAGGACAGCATTTCCCTTGGAGACTGTTAAGTGCAGTCAACTTTATGTCTTGCAGTGTCTGTGTGAATCCTTCGCAGGCGGCCGGGGGTGGGGGGCGGCTCTTATCTCAGAAGGTTCTCTCTTCCCTCACAGGTCTTCAGTTTCGTGAATTAATACACATGAGGGCAAACAAAACCGAGGGAGTCCACTCTCCCTCCACCTGCAGTTATTCATTTAAATAGTGAGCCAGGGAAAGGCTTCTGTAAAAACCTCTAGCTGCAGAAATTAGAGTAAGCTTAAGACTTCCATCAGCCCTTTCGACCTTGTCTAAAGCAATCTATTTTTCCAGCAGCTCCAAATGTTCAAAAACCTAGAAGGGTCAGCTCTCTAATAAGGATTTCAACAACTTCTAGATGGCTCGTGTTTTGAGAGAAGGAGAGATACGAGGTAATTTTTAGAGTGGGAAAAAAATTCCTTGAATAGCAGAAAACTCAAACCAGCCTTCAGAAGGTTTGAACAGAATGTAAATGTCTGAAACAGACCATTGCAAAACTTGAAATCATGACATAGCCACCCCTAAATCACGTGTTGGCAGAGAGGTGGCTGGGTTTTCTCGGGCCCCTCTAAACAGGACCTGTTCTGCTCCAAGGGCATTCCCTTTAACACCCTTGCCTCTCGGGTCTTAGGAAGAGGAAGAGGCTGAATCACCAAATAAAGGGATCGGCACTGAGATTTGTTCTGCAGCAGCAACAGAGTCCCTGTGCTCTCTGTCGTCCCGTCACCTGCCTCCTCTGGCCACCTTGACTCACGTGCCGCCTGACATCCTGCAGGTACCTAGGCAAGGGCACCCAGAGGGACCCTTTCTTAAATGGACCTGACCACGCGCAGCCATGACAGTCCTCGGGTGTCACCATTCCTACTCCGTGTGTACTCCCCCTGCAGCCCTGATGTATTTATTCCAACCGGGTGATTCCGGGTCAGCCTTGCTGACATCAGGAGGGATCCGCTGTCCCGGAGCGCTGCTTAACGCCAGGGAGGTGCCCAAGTGAAAGGTGAAGACCCCATCTTTTTGTCGCTGTCACCCAGAGAATCCTGGAAGTCGGTTCCGACGGGGAAAAGGAATTCCAGAGTGAGTAAGAAAACGGCGTCTGTCGCCGAACCTCGGAAAGGCGAAGGGCACACCCGGAGAAGCTTCGGGGCTCCCTGGGTGCCGGGAAGCCTGGCTCCGGCTCAAACACGCCCTCTGATGCGGAAATGCCTCTCCACCGCCACCCTCCCCCGCAAGCACAGCCCGTCACTCTCCTGGAAGACAGAGCAGCTGGAAGGTTAAATCTGCCCAGAACAGAACATTCCACTCGAGCTGCTGCCTTTACCAGGGCCACTGGCAGTCAGCCCAGCCACGGACGGGGCGGGTGCGAGGGGCTCCGTCTAACAGGATAATAGAAGGCGTGAGCTCGGGGGGACAAGCCGTGTTCAGGGCTTTTGGCTGAAGGAGGAGCAAGGCCCCTTCTGGAATGAGAGCAGCTGCCACCCCCAGAAGCCCTTGGGCCTTTATTTATTTTGATAAGGTTGCAGTGGAGGCCTGGCCTCCTCTGGGGTCGGTTGCTCTTTATGATAAGCCGTTCCTCGCCACACATTCGAAGTCTCCCTTCAGGGTCTTTGCACTTTGGGGAGCATGATGCTCTACTCCCTGCACCGAACAGGTAGCTGTCCCAGGTGTGCAGTACGGTAGGCGCCGACGGCTCCCGGCTCTGGGCGCCACCTGGGACCGAAGGGACAGGGACCCGTCCTGCCTGGGGCTTTGCACTCTGGTATGTGGGCTTCCACGCAAAGAGACATGCAGACTAAACAAAGAAACAAGGACACCGACATTTGTGTATGTTCACCCTCACGCGTGGATGGAGAAAGAAAGAAACGCAAGACTATGTGATGCGATGACTTGAATAGAGTGACGCTGGTTTTTCGGGAGGAGAGGTCACGGCCGGCTTTGCTGAAAAGACGGCCTTTGAACTCAGACAGGGGCAGTGAAAGCAGCCAGCAAGACGCGCGGGGTGCAGGCTGTGACAGGGGGTCCCAGAAGCAGAAGATCTAAAACAAAACTTAAACCGGGAATTTACCTGTGGTCAACAACGTAGATTTGGGAGAAAGAACAGGAAAGCTTGGCCTTTTGTAAAAACACCCACTCAAAGAAGGTAAGATGTGTGAGTCATTAGATGCCACAAATCTAAAATTTTACAGATACTACCTCCAAGAGTATGTATATAAAGATATACATATGAAAATACATATCATCTATCACATATACATATCTCATACAGGACTATATTTCAAAGTAACATTTTACCAAAAATTATATGTATCGTTATTTAAAATACAGTATATTCTGTTTCATATTTCATTTCCCTTAATGCTTTAGAATTAAAGATATCGTAGACGTGAAGAGACCCTAGCGGCCGCCTGATTTAAACACCTAAGGGGACCTTGCGGGGGCTGGGAGACTGCCCGCCGGAGTGAACTCCTGGAAGCCAGCAGATACTTCCCCAGTCACGAGAGCCAAACACTTCCCAAGTCACAAGCACAGACACA
>PVJD01009469.1:0-62337 GCA_004026545.1 Mormoops blainvillei
ATTCACATGTAAAACGTCTCCCATGCTTCTGAATACGTGCGGATGTCCCTATGCAGAGTCTGTGTTGAGCGCGCGGCGAGGGAGAAAGCAAGCTATCTGCGTCGGCGACGGCCGGCGACGGGTGACCCATTATGTCAATGTGCGTTTCTAAGTGCAATATGATTTGTAAACCTTGTGGAGGTGACTCCCCGACCTCTTCTCCACTTCTTGAACCTGCATATTCTACCCTTCTCTACAAGATATACTGTATTCTTGTATCCTCTTTCTCACGCTCCATCTTGAGTGTCACCTCCTCTGTGAAGCCTTTCCAACTCTCCCAGGAAGAGAAAAAACTAAATAATCATTGCCTCGAATGAGTAAAGTTAAATAAGTGCAAGTGTAATGGAGCAATCATATTATTGTGTTGGCTTCTCAACATATGTATGAATAATGTACGCAAATAAAGGGCTGTAAGAGGATCAAGTGGTTTGCAACCACTAGAGAAACAATTGTTCATTGCAGAGGGCTAGTTTAAATCCATTTGAAAAGCTGTGGCATCGATGAAAGTAGGAAATAGTTTGCTTTACCTATTGCCATAAAGATGAGCAATTTTACCCATCGGCCCAGGAGAAGTGCATGCTGTAGCTGTGGGAAGCCCCCCAGATCCTGGGTCGCCTAGCCTCTAAATCTCTGCTGGGAACAGGAAGACCCTTTCCTCTGGAGTTTCCATTTTATTTTCTTTATTTTATTTTTAATGCTATGGCCATTCATAGCATATACTATGAAGCAAGGCAGTCTTCTACAACACAATTTTTTATGACTTTTTATAAACACTGGCCTGTTAAGCAGAGGTATGTTAAAGTTTTGACGATAATAGTAGGTGGTATTTGTTGAGTGCTTGCTATGTGCTGAGGACTGTTCTAAGTGACTGACATATATGAAATCATTTAACACTAGAGCTACTCCATGTGGTAGGTATTGTTATTGTTATTATTATGATGATGATTTACAGATGAGGGACCTGAAGTAACTCACCTAGGCCACTCAGCAGTGAGATATGAGCCCATGTAGTTTCTTTCTAGAAACTTTGCTTTTCATCAACATGCAGTTTACTGCCTCTCTTTAAGGGGAGGCAGGGTTGGGGTGAGCAATGGGGAAGAAGGTGGGACAACTATAACTGAAGAACAATAAATTTAAAAAAAATTAAAAAAAGAAAACCACTAATACTGACTTTCAGTTTTACATTTTACATGATAAATAGAAAAAATGTATTTATGAAAACCATAGAAATGATAAATCTGTCACATATATACACTATTTTTAAAGCTTATAATGATTAGGCTGGTTTTAGAGGGCAAGCTAGCATCAGGAAACACAACACACCCACTTCTTATTGTAATTAACACATCAATTCCTCCCCAAGCTTCTTAAGCGTTACATTATTTTACATTTATTTACGGCCCTCACTGGCCTGTAATGTAAGTCTCATGATGGCAGGGTCCTCATCGGAGTTTACTCCGTCTCCCTGATGGCTAGAGCGTAGTCTGGAATATAATAGGTACCCAATAAAGCAGGCCCAGCTTATATTTATTATGTATTTTTAGTATAATGCCATAGGCATTATATATTATTATATATTTTTCTTTATGATTTATTATAAATATATAAACTATATGTTAAATACATTAAATACATATTTATTGATTTAAATATCATACATATTTATATAACTATATAAAATATTATAAACTAATACAAATACTAATGGCCCACTGTTGAATTGAATGCTTATTTCTTGGTTTGATTTTTCACTACCTTTTGTCTGTTACCAATGTTACAGTCCTTATTTTATGTGTAGCATTGCATTATTAAAGTCTCTTTAGAAAATGAAGGCATAGTCAACAACTTAAATGACATTCAGTAGACCATGACAGTTGCATTTGAATAAATACATCATTGTGGCATTAATAAACACCCATCTTTACCTTGTGTTGAACCTCAGAAAACAGAGCAACCTCTGAACATCCCCAGTCATGCCTTTCTTTCCAGCTTTCACTTGAATTTTTGCTTTATCTTCTGGACCTTGCTTGAATGTTAGTCCCCACAAAGGCTTCCCAAACACACCTCCCTAGAAGAACACTTTACTGTCCCTCTGGGACATCAGAGCACTCTGTAGTTGCTTGTTTACCCATCTGTCTCCCAGACTAGACTTTGCTCTCCTAGGAGAAGGGATCACGCCTTAGGCATTCTTGCATCCCTGGAACCTGGCATGCAGTAGCTACTTAATAAATGCTTCATGAATGCATAATATTAAGGAAGTACTATGCAGGAAAGCCAGACAATCTAAACAGTAAGTAGAATGAATGAAGATAACTTTTATTATGATATTATGCATTTGAAATACTGTGTATATCATTACATTTTAAGTGGTGGGATCCCAGACTTAAACCATCCTTAAAACATTTTTAAAATTTTGCAGCCAGATGAATTAGCCATTATTTCCAAATAATTACACATTAAAATCGGGTAATTGAAGCAAAATGAAAATGGTATATGGACTGGACCCTTCTCAGTGTTGATAGTACACAAATAAATTTATTCTATGCAATTAGTAGGGCATATCAGCAGTGAATTATAAAGTTTTCCTTGCAGAGGCAGTTCTTTCTCACTAATTTATATATAGGCAAAATCCCACATCCAGCATAGAAAACAAGATAAAAATAACTGCATGTATTTATGAGCAACTACATTTACAAACAAGTACATTCCCCCTTTGAGAAAATACTGTAAAATCCAAGTGTGGGTTGTAGTTTGATTATGGAAATCTGTCATCTGCTTTTAGATACATTTCAAGAAAACCACTGGCTAATTAAATTTATTATTCACCTTCTTTCTTTGAAGGAAAGCCTATGCAAATTATCTGAGGCAAATCATGATCATAAGGAAAAAGCGCCACACTCTGAGTTGGCCCCAAATCACAGCTCTTTCTAGTAACAAGAGGTGCAGGTGAATTGGGAAGGAAACAGTTTTGGCAGGGATCTCCATAAGGGGATGTATTCTTCAGTCTTCTTTCCCTTAGCAAAGGTAGGAAACTTTGGTGCTTTTCAAAGGAATAAAAGTCATAACGTTTTGGCTGCAAAAAGAAACCCAGTCCCCATCTCTATAACATTGCCTAGTCATGAGAAAGTCACCAGCTATCTCTGCGTGTTTTCCTGGGGTTAAACAGTTTCATGCATCTGGTTTAGAAATTGAGAATTCTCCCTCTTCGAGGCTAACTGCAAGAGTGAAATAAGAAAGGTAAATCAGCCATCTGCTGAAGAGCTCACTAACCAGGCTACAGCGTGGGCAGCATTTACCTCTCAAGGAGTCTGGATTTCAGTGTTTTCACAGTCATCTGTTTGTCTTCCTGATGCCACCGCATCCTCTAGAGCCTGGCTAATGATCTTAAACATATGGCTCGGGCTGCTTTCCTTACCCACTTTCATTATGATTTAAACTGCTGGAGGGCAGGACTATGCACCTGTGTGTGTGTGTGTGTGTGTGTGTGTGTGTATGTGTGTACGTGTGTACATGTGCTATGGCTGCAGAACACCTGGAACTCTTTCTTTGTTCAATCTGGGCAATATTACAGCTGAGGAACAATTTTACTGAACAATTCTCCCTATACCAAAATAATTGTGCCTTTTTAGGGGGGTACTAATAATACAAAGAATAGCTTTTAAAGGTTTACCAATCCAAGAAATTTAGTATGAGAAATCTCATGGATGGTCCCCTAAGTTTTGTACATCGGGGGGAAAAGCACATCACTGGTTATTAGGAAAGGTGCAGGCATTTTTATAATAAAATACTTACAGCACTTCTTGCTATTCTGGAAACATATAATTAAAATCCTGATACTTAAATAGTTTCAACATTAATCACAAGAGTGTGAGCTGACCGCCAATATAATGACCACTTAAAATGACCAGAAAAAAGATGAAATTGACCTGATGTACCTATTTTACTCTGTTTTTCACTTTGTATTTACAAGTTGCAATTGAGGTTTGAGTTTTGCTAAATAAATTTCAGATAGTTCTAAGAATATTGGTCAATGCTATTGCTACTAAAAACTATAATTTTTGCATGTGCCCTTTAGAAGGAGTTTATTAAGGAAACTGTCTTCCAAAAAGAAAGTCTGGTTTAGGAGAAAGGCATTGCGTTATAAGACTGTTCCTTTCTAATCCAAGTTTCAAGACTTTCTCCGACGTGAGCTGAGACATAGTTAACCTTTCCAAGCTGCAGCTTCCTTATCTATGAAATGTAATGAATAATTTCCATTTACAGGGTAACGGTGAGTATTTGGGTAAAATATACAGAGTGCCTGGAACTAAGTAAACACAACAAATGATCACTATTTGTAAAAAATAATAGAGACATTAAAGATATTTTTAGATGAAAGCAACAATCAAGGTATACAGTATACACTTTTAAAAAGATAAGTGATATATCAGTGAACAAAATTGGTCAACTTTGCCTTCATTCAGTTTTCCATATATACTTGAAGACAGTTTACATTAATTTACTCTCCCTGTTCCTAAAAGTTTCCTTGATTGTAATTCTAGATTTCACTGTAACTTGTTCCACCCATTTTTCTAATCCAGCAATTGGATAATCAGTTTTGAGCTTATTCTTTGCACTGGGCACACTGAAAAATAAACCCTCCCCACAGGGGAGTGGCTGCCAGAGAGTCAGGTGCAGCTCAGGGACAATGAAACGTGGGAGCGAGTGCCATCTCTGAACTTGCCATCTTTGGGGCTCATGGTGTAATATTAAACTTTGCCTTATCAGTTTCTTCCTCCATAAAATGGAAATACCTCCAATAGGAGTGTTATGATGTCTAAAAAAGATAATGCATGTAAAAGAATTTTATAAATAATAAAGCATGCTGGAATAATCAGTATTATTTTGAAATCTTTTATCCTTAGAGACCAGACCAGCATTTCTGCATTTTCTGCTTGTAAATTTAATTAGTTAATTATGGGTTTCTTCCAACCAGTTGGCCTTTTTCCTTCCTGCTACATTGGCAAGTCTCCTTGCCTTGCACTTATAAGATTGTACAGACAGGGCTGTGATTCTGATTAAGTACACATGGACTTTAGAATTAATGCTAATATTCATTCTTGATGCTCCTGAAGTTATGTTTTTAGTAGGTGGGGACACTTTGGCATGCATGTATGCAGTGGAGTAGCTCTATACTTTAAAAACCCTCTTAAATTCCCCTTTGTGTAGGGATTAAGAAACAAAAAAGTATTGTTTGCCTTGGGACTTGCCTAAAGTGTGTTTTTTATTCTAGTGACAAGAATATCTGCAATCAGGTCTCTAAAATATTTCTGAGGAGGTGTCCAAAAAGTCCAAAGAACTTTTTAAACATAGGCTGATAACTTGAGCAATGCTTGACTCAGCGTTCTGGGAATGAAGTACAGAGCTTCCTAGCAGAAGCTTTGGCATTCATTGTATAGCACCTTGCATGGATGGAACAGAAGTGACAGAACTTTCTCCTAGAGGGCACAGCGACACTCCTGAGGGCCTTGTGGGATATGTGCAGGGTTGACCATAAGCACAGCAGAATGAGTGAGTGGCTGCTTATAGGGTGTGATATTCAGACTGTCCGGTACTTGCTCTCAAAGAGCACCCCATCTAAGTTTAATAGATTTTGAAGTGCCACTACTTGGAGAAATAACATATGGTTCCTTGGGGTGGGGGAGTCAGAGACAACTTTAATTGTAAAATCAGTCACTCATCAAATAAAAGGTATACTTTCCCTAGCACACAGGGAAGCAGTTAGTACAGTTAAATCGTTTGTAATGAACCGTAAATCAGACTGAACTCCTTCTTCCTTTCTATGCAGCCCACAGGACCCTAGGGATGCCAACCCCTTCTCCAGCTCCAGGGTTGGGTCCTAAATCAATCACAGGGATTCCAGTCTCCTCTGTAGTGTCTGGCCTGGGAGTGCAGCTGAAGCCAGTCATCACACGGCATACCACTGCCGAACGTGACCACTTGATCTAAGCTGGCTTTGCCGGACTGAAAAGAAATTTTTATTCCATGGTTGGATAGTTTGTTTCCCTTGTCCCTTTCTTGCTAGATATAACCAAGAAAGCACGTTCCCCCGTTGTTGCTGGTTGTCCTAGCAGCTGCCTGAGGACAATGACAGTATGCTGATGAGGGCAGAGCCCAATGAATAGCAGAGAAGCAGAGCCAGGGCCCTTTGCCTGGAGTTTCAACATCCTGTTACAGGAAATAATAATTTTCCTTATTGTTTAAAAAGTTTTGAGTTGGTTTCCTGTGTCTTTTACCCCAAAGTATTCTAACGAATATAGCCATCCGTGAATATTTGTTAGATAATTTGTTAAAGGAGTGAATAAGAGTAAAAGTGAGTGGGAAGAAAGCCAGAGAGGCGGGGAGGGGAGTGGAGGAGCAGGTCAGTTGAGAACTTCGATGCCTTGAGCCTGGAGTGAATTCCTGGACTGGGACCTTGGCCACAGAGCTGCTGTGCAAAGGGCCCTGAGAAGCGCATGGTGAAGGACCCATGTGAGTGCCCAGGAGATGCGTTGGGCTACGGGGCTTGCCAAGAGCTCACATGAGCGGGAAACAAACACTATCTCTGCCGCAGCTCGCTCCAGGGTTCAGCCTACAGGAGCATGAAGTTAACTTTCACTTGTTTATTAATTTACTAGCATTGCACATTCTGTGAGGTTGAGTACTCTGTCTACTTTGTCCACTGCTGAATCCCCTCAGTGATTAGAAGAGTGTCTGCCACAAGGAAGGAACTTGGTACTATTTAAAAAAACTTTTTAATAACAGCTTTATTGTGATATAATTCATGTACCATAAAATTTGCCCCTTTACAGTGTTACAGTGCAATGGATTCTAGTATATTCAGAGTTGTGCAACTGTCACCACTGTCTAATTCTGAAGCATTTTCATCACACCTGAAAGAAACTCATTAGCAGTCACTCCCCATTAGCCCCTTCCACCAGCTCCTGCGGACTATGATTTTTATTTTTTATTTATTTTATTTTTTTGAGGAAAGGAGCACCCTTATCTCTAAAGACAAAGGGTCACCAAGAACGATCCTAATAATCAGGCATTGCTCAGTTTTCCCCAGTTTACTGCATTCACCTCATACTCCTTAACCTACTGTATTCCTCAGTGACTGTCCACTCTTCGTCAACCTAGCTTAAAAATACTCAAGTCCGACTGTTTCTCTGGGTCTTCATTTCCTTAGGGAGGCTTTTGTGTTATGTAAAAAGTATACTAAATAAATCTGTATGCTTTTCTCCTGTTAATAGATTTTTGTCAGTTTACTTTTCTGACCCAGTCAGGGACCTTAAGAGGGTTGAGGAAAACTTTTTGCTTCCCTACAATATCAAGACTGAATTTAAAAAATTAAAATATACACCACATACCTGAAAATCTACCCTTTCAGTGGTTTTCAGTATGTACATAAAGTTGTGCAACCATCACCACTGTCTAATTCCTGAATTTTTTAACCACCCCTCAAAGAAACCCCAAGTCCATTAGCAATCACTCCCCAATCCTCTTCCTCCTAGCCCCTGACAACCACGAATCTACATTCTGTTTCTACAGCTTGATCTATCCTTGACATTCTGTACAAATGGAATAATATGCTAGAGGGCCTTTTATGACCTTTTTTTCCCACTTAGCATGATGTTTTCAAGGTCCATCCATGTTATAGCATGTATCAGTATCTCATTTCTTTTTGTGGCTCAACATTATTCCACTGTGAATAGACCACATTTGGTTGTCCATTTATCAGACATTTGGGTTATTTTCAATTTGGGGCTATTTTGAATAATGCTGCTATGAAAATTTATCTATAGGTTTTTGTGTGGACATGTTTTTCATTCTCTTGGGTATCTAAGAGTGGACTTGCTGGATCGTGTGTTAGCTCTATGTTTAACTTTTGAGGAACTGCCAGACTGTTTCCCAAAGTGGCTGCACCATTTTATATTCCCATCAGCCAATTTCTCCACATCCCTGTCAACACTTGTTATTATCTTTTTAGTTTTAGTTATCCTGGTGGGTGTAAGCTGGTATTTCTTGTGTTTTTTGAGGCCTATTTTTCAAAGTGCCAATACGTCTGGATCAGGAACCTCATTTGGCCTGGTTACCCTGTGAGGATGCCTCCCTGAGCACTCCCGGGACAACAGGAAGATCAAAAGCAGCCCCTGGCCATCTAGTGGGCTGGTGAGGAGTTTGGCCTGGGCATAGAGGTTTTCTCTGAGCTGTAACTGTGAAGGAGAGACACCATCAGTGCACGATGACAGTACGTCTTGCTATATGAACAGGAGCAGAACAGAACAGCCAGAAAGGCCGGAAACACTGAGAGGGTCTTTCCTGGACTTCACAGGAGACCAGAAGGAGGTGAGGTTCTCCCAGTGAGGTGAAGACAGAAGTGGGGGGTAATGATAGGGATAAAGGTACCATGTCTCTCTTTCACCTCGGCCATTCTCAGCAACCAGCCCTCGGCTGGTTGGGGAGATCTTAGCAGGAATACTCTTGGCACTTGGTTGGGAAATCCTTCTTTGGGTGGAACTTTCTCATGGCAGAGCAGGGCTTTTATTGTCCCTGGCCCCTGCCCATCAACTGTCAGTGTCCAACCCTCCATGCAGCATCTCCTCCCTCCAGTCATTGTGACAACCCAAGCTGTCCCCACCCAATTTCCAAACACCCTCCAGGGTGGTTGTAACTTCCTTGACCTTGACTATTAGAGGAACCAAAAAAAAAAAAAAAATGAAAGCAGAATTATATAATGTGTATCTGTTACAGCTTGTAAGTTGTGGACATCCTGGAATGAAAAGTTAGGTAGTTACTTCCTGTCTATAAACTTACAAAAGTATTCAGGGGAAATCTGATGTCTCCAGACACAAGGAGGACCCATGAGGTAACTGGGGTCCCTGAGCTAATTGAAATCATATACCATTTAACTATTAGGTTAACTAAAACATTCTATTTTCACTTTGGGCAGGAATTTTGTTAATGTGTGTAGTCATTTATTTTATGCTAAGCAGAAACTGTGATTGACCATTTATTATATCTTTGATTATTAAAAATAGAAAATGAATTAAATACTACTTAATAACTATAGTTTATTTATTTAGAAAAAAATATCCTTAGTAACATGAACGTTGGGGGGTAGTTGGGGTAGAATAAATAATTTAAAGGGTCTTAGCTGAGGCAATATTGCATGATAAGAGCGCAGCATCTAGGAAGTGCCTGTGTTTGAATCCCATTTCTACCTCATCCTGTGTTTAACTTTGGGCAAGTAACTTAACTTCTTTGCTATTCATTCATCCATATCCCTCTGAAGACTAAATTTTTTGCATATTAGTGTTGTCATGAGATTTAAATCAATCAGTTATATAAAATGCTTGAAACAGAGACTGTGACATAGTAAATGCTAAGTGCAGCTATGATTATTATTCCTGGCTCTGAAATGGTCCCTGATTTTAGACATGAAGACACAGAAGGCCCGGAGTGATCCAAAGACCCAGTTCAAATTACAACCACACTTAGCAGCAACCCAGAGCTCACACATCTTGAGCCTCACACCCACTCTCCATTCCATTTCCTCCTTATTTGACTAAGATGCCAGCACACCCCAGATGTTCCTGGACATTATCTTTTTCCCCTCATGACTATTTCTACACTCTGTCAGTAAGAAGGATCATGGCAAAGAAAGGTGTATTCTTCATTAAGACTTTAAGTATCATCCTTCTCTTCCTTCCTGTTTAAACAAATTGAGACTATCAGTGCCTCTGACATGCCTCTGGGTTAGTGGACAGGATGGCAGGCTCTGCCTCACTGATTCGGAGGAAGACAGGAACTCCATCAAAGCATCTGAGACCCATATCCAGGTATAGCTTAGTTTTTCCTGTTATCCCTGTGCTCCTGAATTTAAAATAATGATGATAACTAATGATTAAGATGAATTTCTACTGAGTTTTATTCAATTACTTAACTAGGTAAAGTTATGTTGCAAAGAAAGTAAGTTTGGGATTAAGCCTGCCCTCCAACCATTCTGACGAGAAGAGAACTTGGTATTGCACTTCAAATAATGAGCCAGGGTGAAGACGGTTCTTGGGGAGAGGCTTGCTTTAAGACAGCAAGTCACTTCATTAGAAGCCAGAGGCTGGATCAGATCAGGGACTTTTAACCTTTTGTGCCTGTGATCCGCAGCAAGAAATCTGTTTACATCACAACCAGTGTACACACATACAAGTAGGCACAGTGAGGTTTTATAAACCAGTTTTTACCTGTGCTAAATGAAATGATTCTACTTGTTAAAATTTCATTAAAAAAATACTGATTATAATCCATCAGACTGACCTTAGGATCCACTTCTCATTTATGACCTGCAGTTTGTAAACACTTTATTACATGGATCTTGGTGTATCTTCTTTAGTTCTGATACTATAATAACCTTTAATAACAAAATATTACAAATATAACTTTGACAGTCTCTCATTCCTCCCCCGACCCCTTATCTTAAAATGTTGAAGAACCATATGTGTAGGGGGGTTATTCTTATAGTGAAAAAAAAATTTGCTCTTTATATAGTCTTCACTTCCTGCTGGAGATTATATTTCCAAATTGAAAGAAAGTATTGGCACAGCCTGAAGTAGACCTTGAGTGTATAATATGTTTATTAATGACTTATTAGTAATAAACTTTAAGTAATATTATGAGAGATCTTAATTCTAGTGTCCACTATATTATAATTTTCATTAGAGATTCATTATTTTTAAAAACATCAAGCATTTTAAGTGAAAAAGTAAGTTCCAAAGTAGTATTTACCTTATGCTATTGTTTATATTTTATAAATCTCTAAGTACATACTAATATTTACATAGACCCCTCCCATACCCTTTTTTTTTTTTTTTTACTGAGAAACTGGTACCTGGCTGTTTTAGGAGAGAAGAACTGGGGCACTGGGAACTCTGTTTGGGAAGGAGATGCACAATAGTTGCTGTGGATGGTTTTATATAGTTTTGGAGGAAAATGCCATGCTAACTTTAAGAAAATGTTTATACATATAGTTAACAGTTCTGTACAAAAATGGACTGGAATAGAATGTACCCTGACATACCTTTCATTCTAAAAGTTCGGATTCTAAACTCTTTCGTGGGCTCAGATAGCCATTCCATATCCAAAGCAAGTAGAACAAAACCAGTCCCTGCTGTCGTGGGATTTATATTCTCAAAAGGTTTTTCAAGGAGGATGTGGGAAATATGAGGCCATTTATATAAAAGCTTAGCTATCTGGTGCAGATCCAGTTGTCCTAGACAGCCTTTTACAAATAATAGCTATTTTAAACACCATTTAAAAATTATTCTAGATGAAAGTCCATCCAAAATGTATTGTTTTCTTCTTTGCCTCACCAAGAAACCATAAATGCAATTGTAGAACATATTATTATGAGCTGCACTTAATAACTAGACAGTGGCATGTCATAATAGTGTTGTCAGAGTCATTTGAGGTGCATAGGGCTGTTTGCCCTAAACTTAGTGACTTCACTCTGCAATAGTTTTTAGTGGTTTTGTTTTTCTGGATTCCTCTGGATTAAACTGTTGTCACCTTTCAGAATGTTGACTTGGAGAAAGAAACTCTTCTCCATTTCAAATTCACTGCCTTAAGAGACTTAGAAAATGGGCAACAATGTTTTCCAGAACTGTATGCAAAGTGCTAATGGGCCCTGAGCTGGGGCCTCACTTTGAGTAGCATATATGCATTTTCATGAATGTACCTTGTAATACCTACTTCAGCTGCTTGGAGCTCTTATTTTTTATTAGTTCCTGGTTCTTGTCTGGGTTCCTAGAGGTACAACTGTCCAGTAGCTTGGACCATGGCCTAGAAATACTTAAAAGGGTATACAAGAATGGCAGGAACTAGAGAGAAGAACTCCATCGTAAATATTAAAAATGAAAAACCCAACTATGATGAGGTTTAAATAAATAGCATGGGATATTTAAATATTACAGATTCTCTCTGGAAATATGAAAATCAATTATTAGAGTATACATTGAAGAAGGGGTCATTTTATTCTTCTTATTTATGGAAAAATGAAAGATTATTAGAAACTCAAAAGAACAAAGTTCTTTAAAAAAATATTTTATTTATTTACTTAGAGAAAGGGGAAGGTAAGGAGAAAGAGAGGGAGAGAAACATCGATTGGTGCCTTCTGCACATGCCCCAACCAGGACCAATCCCACAACCCAGACACGTGCCCTGACTGGGAATCAAACCAACGACCTTTATCCTTGCTGGTCGATACCTTACCAGCTGAGCCACACCAGCCAGGGCAAGAACAAAATTCTCCACATAAATTTCTAAAATAAGAAAGGAAAATTAGGCAAATAGCTATATTTTTTTCTTTAGAAATATTAAAATCATCGTATACATTTGTGTCAGTGATCTCATTTATTCCTCATAATCTCATCAGGCTTCAGTTTAACAGCTAACAAGCCAGAGCGCCTCCACATTGCTTGACCCCAGAAGCACCGCTCACTGTGTGCTGGGAGTCAGGGGCGACCATCTCCAAAAGCGGAGTGTGAATTATGTCCACTGAAGGTGGGGCACATGGCCATTGACAATTATCACCAAGCTTCCTTCCTCCATGAAGTTGGCCAGTTTTGTGATGGAGATAAAGTCAGTGAGTTTAGTCTTTAAGCAAAGAATGGGGATGGAATTGGTAGGAGTGAAGCATTGAGACCACCCACAAGTTTACACCTCACCCCCGCAGCCGTGCAGGGCGCTTTCTGGTCTACCCACTGGAGGAGATGCCAACCTCTAGACTGTGGTCACCACCAGAGTATTTAGAATGTGTGCCTACTGCTACACCTTTTGGGGCGATTTCTGGTACTCTCACGAGCTCCCAGAATGTGCATTCGACACAAACAAAATGCATCACATGAAGTAATAACATCCTCTGGGGAAAGGACGCTCAAAAA
Source organism: Mormoops blainvillei (assembly GCA_004026545.1). NCBI lineage: Eukaryota > Metazoa > Chordata > Mammalia > Chiroptera > Mormoopidae > Mormoops > Mormoops blainvillei. The sequence continues at coordinate 12,993 of PVJD01009469.1, forward strand.
TCTCACCAAAACAAACTTAGAATGAATCTAAGTAAAATTATAAAATATAACCACTGCACATACCCCAAATCCCTGTGAAGCAAGGTCAGATTTTAGTTTTTTATTCATGGAAGAGAGATAAGCCAGTGATGGGAACATGGCAGGACATTTACATTATATTCTGACTTGAGTGAAACATGTAATTTGGCATGCTGTACAATTTTCCTAGGTGCGTTAGTTCCACGTGGCCTTGATAGCACCAAAGCCACGCAGACTGAAGATGGCTGATAGGCTACCTGTAAAAGATAACAACAGTGTCATTGTGTGAAGTTCTAGGGCTTGTCTTTTAGTGGGTCACTGTGGTTTGTGCTCTGTGTATCTGTTAATAATCTGAAAGAGGAAACAGAATGCTAATGACAGTTGCTGAAAAGACTAAATTGGGAGGTGTTACCAGCTTTGATAAATGGCCAGGATATGAACAGCAGTTTGGTTCAAAGGGACCAAAACAAGTCAGAAATATGGGATGAAAAAAAATTGCTCTCTGAAAGACACAAACATATCTGGCAAAAATCACAGCCGAAGCATTTGCTGGAGGAGAGAAGAGAGCCTGCAACGGTGGGTTGCTAGCAGCAACCTAAAAAGGAGCGAGGCTGGGAGAAGGGCGAACAAGTTTGCCGTCAACAGTACAGCAGGGAGGGCAGGGCTCTTCGCGGTGGTGCTGCAGCGCCGTGGGAAAGAGGTGGCGATCCTTCATCGGAGTGTGGCCGAAATTACTCCGAGACACTGCCTTCAATTTTGAGCACTCAAACAAACAAACAAATAGTGTTGAAAGTCTTGGAAGGAACCCAGAGATAAACAGCAAAAATGATTAATGAAAGGGAGGCATTGATTTATGAAGAAAGATTCACGGAGTATATTGTGTGGTTGAGCAATGGCCAAAAAGACAACGTGGTGCAGTCTAGAAATGATGACAAAATTTATCTTTATATTTAGGTGTGATGTAAGGAAAAAAATATATATGGATAAAATAGGGTAGACTTAATTAGCAACGGGGGGGGGCATAAGAATGAATTTTAAACAGTGTTGATTGAACTAATGTTAAGACCATTACTTATTCTGCTAGAACACTGCTCAATTACAAATCACTTTTAAAGGTAAATGCTGAATCCATTGTCAGGATGACATTTATTACCAGAAAGGCCACTGGAAGAAATAATACCATCCTGGCAATAATATGGATGGATCTCTTTTACTTCTAATGTTGCTGTTTCTCTTCTTTGGCCTATAAGTAAACAAGCTTGCTTTTAACAGAATTCTAAGAGATGCTTTTGTCAGTTTAATGAGGGGAAATGGCAAGAAAAAACAGCCCTTTATTCCTATCTTAAGCAAAACTGTAGTATTATTTTTTAAACTCACCTTTTATTGAAGGACCCCCCTGCCCACCCGGAAATGATGTGAAAAGGAAAACAAAAGAGGTCAAAGGCTTTATACAGTTTTCAAAGACATCTGCCTTCATCTGAGTGGACAGAATTTTTCTTAAAATTTGGGATTTTCAATGACAGGATTTTCCCTGTCATCTATTGAAAAGATAATATCTTTATAAACTACATGAGTGGTCATTTTAACATACTCTTTTAAGACTGAGAATGTAAGATAACCTGGTTTTGTTCACACTTCGCTCTTTCCCATATTAGTGACAGGCATTATTTGTTGAAGGAAAATAAGACATTCAGCATAGAAATCAAGTATGGAGAAAGACAAGTACCCTACCCAAGGGTGTCCAGTCTGATATGAAAGACAGGGAAAATGAGGCCCACTTCAGGATAATTACAAGTGGTACTTAGCATATTACTGGCAAAGTTAAACCATTAATCCAGAATCTTAAGAGGATCTGGTTATGTTGTGAAATGTATACTAAACTACTGAATCTTAAGGAGAATGAAACTACTTAGTTAATGGCAAGATATATGTAAATGTTCCATGGTCTAACTTGAGCTTATACTTAAAGCCCAGCTCTGACTCTTTGTTGGCATATCTGTAATGAAATCGTAACAAATCACGGTCACTCTGTTGTTTCATGACATCAGGCTCCTGCAGCAGATACTGGTTGCCTAGCACATGGCTTGTACTCAATAGATATTTGTTGGATGTATGAATGAATGAATGAATGAATGAATTGGGGAAATGATGGGCCCAAGTTAGAAGGAAGTTGTTCAGTAGTTGATCTTAAAAAGCTCCATGTGTCAAGTCTACCTATAACTGGTTCTCATTTCCACAAGGTCTGTCAAATATGACTATTGTCCCTTCCACATTCCTCTCTCATTCTTTCAAGTTATATGTTATTGTTTTCAATGTCAATATCATCAGGCATTTATAGACCACCTCCTCAGTGCTAAGTCCTGGGCAAGGTGCTGGGCACACAGGATGAATAAGATGACATCTTTTCTCAAGGACTTTGCAGGCTGGTTGGGAAGACAAAAAGTAAACAAGCTATATCTACATAACATTTAATATAATTATATTAGTATTTTATGTCTAAATATTATATACAATATATTATATGTAGTGATTTATTAATATATGTTAATATGGTTTTATATATAACAGATATTTAACGAAATTATTATAATCCATTAAGATAAATGTCATAGTGAGGGTTTGTGTCAGGGGCTATGGGAGTGCCAAGAAGAGAATGTCTAGCTCCTGTGTATAACAAAAATATGATCAAAGTGCTAGGACTTCTTTTCCCATCCAAGGATTTCTCTTAACCTTTACTTTGACCTGGGCATGTATATATACAGCTTTAGGAGAAAGGATGATTTACGCCAGACTTCATACTTTTCTGCCTTCTATATTCTGCAACACACAAGGACATTCTTTGTTACAGGGAAGTTTGGCCTTCAATGTTCTTACAATTACTTATCTATAAAGATGAAAAGGTTTGCTTAAAATTCATTTGTGATTTCTTTATACAGTGTTAACTTGTTTGTCTTAGTCTGTTTCCATTGCATACTCAAGAAATTATTTAAAATGAAATCAATTTGCAGGAATGCTTGATTTCATGTGTCAAATAGAAAGACCCACTAAGAATTATTTATTCTCAGCGGGATTATAGCATGTAAAATTGCTAGTTTGCAAAATTCATTTTAGTCTGTTATTTTTATAAGTCTATATTTGTTGTCAGTAGTAAAAGGTACACTGGATAAAAGTACAACAGAGGCTGTAGTCTGTAATATCAAAAAAAATCTAGTTAGTGACATATTAGGTGTGCTTTATTCAGTCCACATAACACTAAGGTTTTTAATTTAATTTATGTTTCTGTTGACTGAATGTAAATAAATAAAAAGTAGGAAGTTCTTTGCATACCACTCTCTCAGGGGGAAGACAGTATAGAGATAACCTGCACTTTGATCATTTTATTTTACAATCAGTATCTTAGATGGCAGATTTAAGACAGGTTCTGTAGATTGCTGTTTGGCTTTTATTACGAAGGCCTGATGTGAACAGGATATATACCACAATATAATATTACTATCCATCTTGCACTTCAACTGCACTTCAGTGCGCAACAGTAAATCACCTGTAGCCAGATACTAGATAATGTGTTGTGTAAATCCCCCTTCCTTGGTCTAGGTATGAGTTTAAATATAAACGTATTATCTTGTTGAAGTACAGTTAGGCTATCATAAGCTCCATTATCTACCCCAAGTTTTAGAGTAGGAGTAGCGGTACAGGAAATGAAAATATGTATCCTTCTTCCTTTTGAAATCTGTCAATCACATTACCTGTAGGCAGATAGAGTGGAAGCCTGCTCCTGCCAAGCTGCCCCAACAAGGACAGAAATCAGTAAAGGACATCTGATGCAGTGTATCTTCAAAGAAAAACACTGCATTGCCGCGCTTCACGTAGAGCAAAGAGCGCTGGGTTTTAATGCACGTGCGACGACTCCTTGGGAGATCTGGGCCGGTCACCTGACGGCTGTGGTCTCAGTGGAGGCCCTGTCGAGCTGGGGCTTTTCATTTGTGGTTTTCAAAATCATTTTTCTTCTTAGGTACAATTTCTTGTAATTCACTTAGATGCGATATTTTTGTAGTCACGACATTTCTTTAGATAGGTTAACATGTTTAAAGTGCATCACACAGTGCCTGGCATTTAGTAATTAGCAATCGTTGCTGGTGGTGATGAGGATGATAGGAGAAGCAGAAGCATTTTTACCAGGGTTGCAACTAGGGTAAGCCACGTGCCATTTGCAGGAACCTGAGAGGGAGGACCTCTTCAGATTTTGCACCCTAAACACCCCATTTGCTTCACCCTAGTCCTGGTCTTGATTTTTAAAAAATTATACATACTTTACTAATCCTATATATCTAAACTGGATAGTTATCAATTATGCAGTTCACACCTGTATACTCTGGTCGTAGCTATTATGTCTTAATTTGGGACAGCTGGAAGAATTTATATTTGGGACATAAATAAATAAAACTTTGTGTATGTATTAGTATTGGATATGCATTTGACAGATTTTAAAATGTACATTTTATATAAAAACATTTATATACACAAAATTATGTATGTACAAAGAACAATATATATCATATTGTTTATGCTATCTGACATAATTTAGGATGTACTATTTACATAAATATAATCAGTTATCGAATTACACACAGAGTATAAAAACTCACAAAGGTACACGTTTTGTACCTGCATAGAAGTCCCTGCTGCTTTCTGAGGAATCAGCAAACTCCAAGTTTCCTACTTAAAGGGGTTGACAGTATTTTGCATCCTCCCTTCCACTTCACTGATTTGTCAAAATTAACCTGATTTGCCAGGGCCACAAAACAAGCCCGGGAAGGTTAGATCTTCAGGCATCTCACGTATTAGAAGTAAAAACTGTCACTCAGGCCTTTTTTTTATTGTTCCCTCCAGGCTGACGTTGCTGAGACTCAAGCTGATGGAAGAACCAAAGGCCTTGTGTCTGGAGTGGGGTGGGGCTGGCGGAAGGAGACAGGCAGCCAAGCTTCAGCGCCCGACCTGCGCACAGCCCACAGACCGTGAGTCTCCACGGAGGTGATGTGTGGATGTATGCACATTTCTATATAGGTAAATTTAGAACTTCATGTAGGTGTGCTTATCTAAATATGCCTCTGCCTTATTTTTCAAGGCATTGAAGAAGACAGTGAGAAGTCTGTGAGCTACGTAGATCTTATGTGTGTGGTTAGGGTTTTTTGTTCTTTGTTTTTAATGTATAAATGAACATTTGCTTGAAGTCAGTAATTCCAGAAGCTATGGCAGGGACCATATTATTACTCGTTTTAATTTTTAAAAATTATCTAGATATATAAATTCCTTCTCCATGTACAAATTAGAACATAACAAATAAGGCAAATATTCCTTTAAAGCACTCCCCATCTGAATTTCCTTCTCAGTGTGGTAATTGCCAGTCTAGAACTTCCTCAACACATTTACATGACATACATAGATCCATACAAAACATGCCAGTTTTGTGTGTGCATGTGTGTGCATGTAGTTTTACAGGAATAGTGTCACTCTGGGTTAACTGTTCAACTTCTTTTTCCTACCTGATTCCACACCTTTGGAGATCTTTCCATGATAATAAATGAATATACCTAGATGTCTTTAGCTACAGCACAACATTCTATAGTGTGTTTATATCAGAGTTTGCTTAACCATACCCTACTGAGAACAGGGAGTGGAACAGAGTAAGTGCTTAGTAGGTATTGGCTGAACACATGAATAATTTTTCTTAGCAGGCAACAGAGGAAAAATCTCTTCAGAAATGAATACATACATGTGATGTATATACTCAAGAGGTGATCATGTCCTATACTTCGTCATAGGATAATTTTCTCATGTTATACCAGTAATAACCAACATTCATTAGTCAGTCACTGTGTGACAGACACTATATAAGCACTTATCATGCATTTCTTCATCGAAGATGCAGGTATTATTATTGCTTCCTTTTATTAATGGGTAAATTAAGGTTCAAAGAGATTCTATTGCTTGTCAAGGCTCACTTCTTTTAAGGGGTTGAACCTACTTTCAAACCAGAGACCAAGTCCTGAGTGGCTATGCACTCTGGTGTTACCCTACTGTTACAATGAGAGAGAAGAGAAAAGATAAGAAAGGAGAAGAGGGGAGGGGAGGAGAAAGGAGAGGAGGAGAGGAGAGGGGAGAGGGGACAGAGTAGAAGGTTTAGTATTCTCTGCTTCTGTTTTTCTCTCTTGCCTTCTATACTTCTAATTTTTTTAAAATTTGAAGATGAAGAGTAAGGGTTATAGATTGGGAAGGGAAGCAGTAGGGACAGAAAGGATGAGAAATGAAGATTAACTGTAGGCAAGAGGAAGTGGTAAAAGTAGTGGGTAGAAAAAAGGAAATAGAAATTCCTCAAGTTTTAGGCCTGAGTATCCAAACAATGTAAAATAAATCTGATAATTAAAAAAAAAAACAACTTATTTATTTATTTATTTTTAGAGAGAGGGGAAGGGAGGGAGAAGGAGAGGGAGAGAAACATCAGTGTGTGGTTGCCTCTCATGTGCCCCTTACTGGGGACCTGGTCGGCAACCCAGGCATATGCCCTGACTGGGAATCGAACCTACTACCTTTTGCTCCACAGTCTGGTACTCAATCCACTGAGCCACACCAGCCAGGGCTAAATCTGATAATTTTTCAATAAATATGACATATTTAGACCACTGGACATTTAAAGGCAAGTTAGTGGGGGAGAATGGTAACTTTCAGGGACAGTGAAGGCTCAGAGTCACATCCTGGAAGGTCACATGGGCTAGTGTGGGAAGGTGGCATATTCAGAGGGTGAAACAGTGAAGTTTTCTTCTTTAAAGACTTACGTGACAGGTCGAGAAGCACCCCAGCTTTGGGGTAGTGGAGCACAGCTAAAAGAAGGCAGCTGTCTAGTTATGGCAGGGGTCACAGTACCACAGGAGGATCCAGTCTAAGCAGATATGATTCCCAAGAATGGCAGGAGGCAACATGGAAAGAACCGTTACCCTTGATGATGCAGTTGAGCAGCTGACCTGTCCACTCTTGGAACTATGTGTCTTGTCCCTCTTGTTATGTTAGATAGTAAACTTACTATCTGAGCTCTTTTTAATTAGTCCTTCTATTGTTTACAGCAGAAAGCATTCAAACTTACATAAACCAAATCCTATGGATTTTGTCTTTCTTATGTCATCTCCCACCATTCTTCCCATAGCTCACTGGTGTCTTGTTTGTGGGTCTTTGCCATTGACGTGTTTTTGCTTCTAGCTCTTTGCCATTTCCTACCCCCATCCTTTGTCCGATCAGCTCCTTCCTGGTTCCTCCAGTATGAACTTGAATGTCATTTCTTCAGACAGACTTGCTTGAACCACAGCTCCTCCACTTTCTCCTTCCTCACCCCCTGCCACTTTCTATTTTTCCATTATTCATTCACAGACCTTACCACAAATTTCACTTAAATGTTTTCTTGGGTAAGTTTTTTACATTTCTGGTTTTCTCATTAAATTGCAAGCTCCACGAGGTCAGGAGCCACACTGTTGTTCTATTCCCAGAATTAGCACAGTGTCTGGCATAGATACTCGGGAAGTATTTGTTGAATAAATGAAAGCCTCACCTCAGCCTGGTTCTCTTCCAGCTCTCAGCAGAAGGTAAAATAGATTTCTCTAGGAGGACATATCATAGCCTAAAGCCACGCCAATAATCTCCTAGATTACTCTTATTAGTGTTTTGGCATTTTAAGCAAATAAATAAAAGCCTAACTCAATGGCCATAAGTTGCATAAATAATTAGAGCAGTGAGGACGTGAGCCACTGGGATAGGACAGTTTAACTGAGTGGGAGAGTAAATAATAATTACTGGTATAGGTGTGTATACAATATAGTATTATGTGGGAAACGTACTTATTTCTGGATATGGAGTACATCCATGCACTTCACTAAAATTAGTTAATTTTAGTTTTCCCAGTGCATTAATTTTCTCATATTGTCTAAGATTGTAATCTACAGTGATATAAATATATTTACTCTTCCAGTTATGTCTCATTTCTGTTTCATGTCTTATTACATTGTAAAATTCAGAGCAATTTTAAATAATGGTAGCCTTATAAGACACCTTTGTCTTCTTCCTGGCCTTACTAGGAATATCTCTGCTAGCTGTTGATGTTGGTGATGTGTGCGATGTTTTTAAAAAATCATATTAAGGATGTATTTCTTTTTTTTCTTTTCTTTTTTCTTTTTCTTTTCTTTTTTATTCCCAAGAGACACTTAAGTATGGAAGCAGTTGGAAGTACATGAAGAGGTATAACTGAACTTCTGTTTTATGTCCTATGAGACTCTGGCATGTTTTCATATATAAAATTACATTGATGAGAAAATTTGACTCTTTTTGGGATATCCAGCCAAGATGGAGGCATAGGTAGATACACTTTGCCTCTTCCCACAACCAAAAGAAGGAAAACAACAATTTTAAAAACAAAAAACAATCAGAACTGCCAGAAAATCAAACCATATGGAAGTCCAACAACCAGGGAGCTACAGAAGAAACACTCATCCAGGCTGGCGGGAAGGCCAGAGACGGAGATGGGAAGCTGGGGTGGAGGGTGCACAGCAAGGCTGCGGCTGGAGGACCCCGCAGGCGAGATGGCAACTGGAGGTCCCACATTGTGTGTGGATTAACTGGGAGGAACAACAGGGGAGTGAGACAGACCACACAACCCAGGGTTCCAGCACAGGAAAAGAAAGCCTCAAAACCTCTGGCTGTAAAAATCTGTGGGGGTTGCATCAGCAGGAGAAACTCCCAGCCTCACAGGAGAGTTTGTTGGAGGAGCCCTCAGTGTCCTAGAATGTACACAAACCCGCCCACCCAGGAACCAGCACCAAAATGGCCCAATTTGCTTGTGGGTAGCAGAGGAAGTGACTGAAAACCTCTGAGAGCCAACTAAGTGGCATTGTTCCTTCTCAGACCCCTCCCCCACATATAGTGCCACAACAACGCAGCGACAGGGTTGCCCTGCCCTGGTGAATACCTAAGGCTCCACCCCTTACAACATAACAGGTGTGCCAGAGACAAAAAAATATGACCCAAATGAAAGAACGGATCAAAGCTCCAAAAATAGAACTAAGCGATGAAGAGATAGCCAACGTAACAGATGCAGAGTTCAAAGCACTGGTAATCAGGATACTTACAGACATGGTTGAGTATGGTCACAAAATAGAGGAAAAGGTGAAGCCTATGTAAAGTGAAATAAAGCAAAATACACAAGGAAACAATAGTGAAGGGAAGAAAACTGGGACTCAATGATTTGGAGCAGAAGGGAGAAATAAACACTTAACCAGAACAGAATGAAGAGACAAGATTTCAGAAAAATGAGGAGAGGCTGAGGAACCTCTGGGACAACATTAAATGCTCCGACATTCGAATTATAGAGGTGCCAGAAGGAGAAAAGGAAGAACAAGACATTGAAAACTTGCTTGAAAAAATAATGAAGAAGAACTTCCCCAATCTGGCAAAGAAATAGATTTCCAGGAAGTCCAAGAAGCTCAGAGAGTCCCAAAGACTTTGGACCCAAGGAAGCACTCACCAAGGCACATCATAATTACATTACTCAATAGTAAAGATAAGGACAGAATTTTAAAAGCAGCTCGAGAAAAGGAGAGAATTATCTACAAAGGAGTTCCCATAAGACTCTCAGCTGATTTTTCCAAAGAAAACTCACAGGCAAGAAGGGGCTGGAAAGAAGTACTCAGAGTCATGAAAGGTGAGGGTCTACATCCAAGATTACTCTAGCCAGCAAAGCTATTATTTGGAGTGGAAGGATAAAGTGTTTCTCAGATAAGGTAAAATTAAAGGAGTTCATCATCACCAAGCCCTTATTATATGAAATGTTAACGGGACTGATCTAAGAAAAAGAAGATCAAAACTATGAATAGTAAAATGACAACAAACTCACAACTGTCACCAACTGAACCTAAGAACAAAAACTAACTAAGCAAACTTCTAGAACAGGGACAGAATCACAGAAATGGAGATCACATGGAGGGTTCTCAGCAGGGACGGGGAGGGGGAGAATGAGGGATAAGAAGCATAAATGGTAGGTACAAAACAGACAGGGGGAGGTTAAGAATAGTATAGGAAATGGAGAAGCCAAAGAACTTATATGTGTGACCCAGCCAAGACATGAACTAAGTGGGGGAATGCAGGTGGGAGGTGGGGTTCAGAGTGGAGGGGAATAAAGGGGAGAAAGAAGTGGGACAACTGTAATAGCATAATCAATAAAACATACTTAAAAAATAATAAATCAACCTCGTGTATGCTCAGAAAAAAAATTGACTCTTTTTTATCTTGTCTCATTTTTCTATGTCAGCCTATTTATGAATGTCCCAATTCCCTGCTGAGTGGTAGAGCTAAGGTTGCAGAGATGATATAATGGACTTGCTAAGTGACCCACAGAACTATTGAGCATTATGACTGAAGGATGTGACCAAATATGTAACTGTGATCTACCCTACTTTTATTGCTCCTTCCTAACATGAACAGTGTATTTAATATATATTTTAGGGTATATTACCTGTAGCTACTACTGAGTACTTAGCATATGTACTGGCCCTATGTAAATCAATTTATATGGTTGATGTCACTTAATCCTCACAAAATTCTATGAGGTAGGTGCCATTACTAGGATTTCTATTTTACAGATGACAAAATTGAGTCTTAAGAAAGTTCAGTTTATTTACCTCAGCACAGCTACTGAGTGGTAACGCAGGGACTTGGACCCTGGCAGTCCAACTCCATGTCCTATACTGTTACCAACTCATATGCTTCCAATAAGTCACTGTTAATTTTTGAAATCTATTGGAAATGAGTTACCATAGTTGTAAGGATTCAGAGCAAGAAGATGGTAGTTTGGAACCAATTCTGAAATGAAATGACAGTAAATATGCAAAACTGGGCATCATAAAATATTGGCCTTTTAAAGTATTTTATAAAGTGAATGACACATTCAAATGGAAGGCTTTCATGAAAATATCTCCTTTATTTTAACATCTATAACAGATCCTTGTCCTAAACGTTCTTGCATTGCTAAGAAGCTAATTATTATCCGAACTTTTTTAGTAATGAGTTTGTATAATGTTTCAAGTCTACATCCACCCCAAAAAGATTATCTAGAATATCTAATATAATATTGTTTTCCTGAGTTATGGTAATGAATTCACATTTATTTATTATCATTTATACTCCCTACTAGCACATTATCAAAATGAACTCAGGATGTTTACATTTCCATTAGAATGAAAGGGTTTTTTTTTTTTTTAATTTCAAAAAATGAAACCAACAAACAACTGGAAACTGAAAACACCATAGTCATTACCCAGATTTAGATTCCAAAGGGACAAAATGATCTCATAAAGAGTGCTACTTAAAACAATAATAAAATTCCAGTCAACATAATAAATGATGAAACCTTCTGAAATGCAATAATGTCATAAAATAAAACATTTCACCCTTCAAAACCAAACAATCATGTTTGAATTAATGTCTGGGATTATGGCCTCAAGAAATTGATTGTAAGGCCTTTCCCCTAGTACTTACTAAACCTCATGGCCTTACATGATATTTTTGCGGTATACAGTCCACATTGAACTTAGATCATTCATGCCTGCTCAGGACAATGCATTGCTGTTAGACACACATGGAACCACATCACTGCTTACAGGCACACCAAGGGGTGCCATCAACCCTTTGTGGCTTCCAAGACCACCTGAATAGAGGAAGTGCTTGTGTCTTTATTGCAGATATAACTTACTCTTGATCAAATTAAATTTGTGAAAGTAAATATTACAAGACTAAATGAATGGATTTAATATTCTATAGAAGGAGGATTTCCCCACATTTTCAATAAATTTCCTTTCAAAACTTAGCTCCCTTAGTGCATATAAAGCATAATTTGATTTATGAAAATTTTTAGAAAGAAATCTGTTGTATAAAATACTGTCTAAAATTGAAATCACTCAACAAATAGTAATTAAGTACCTCCTGTTGTGTCAGTGGCTGTGAATTAAATACTGTATGTTCTTAATCCTTACAACAACCTTGTGAGATAGATGCAATTCCTAATTTATAGATAAACATGTTAAGGCTTACAAAAACTAAGTAGAAGCTGAAGACCGAATCTCATTTACCTTTGTAGTCTGCACGCTCATAGCGGGCTTGGTGCCTAGTCAGAGAAACTATGGATCCGAGGCGGTAAACACATGGTAGAAACGGATTCAAATCTGAATTTTCTAACTCCAATTCCAGTGTTCTCTCTCTTACATCATCCTGCCTTTAATAATATTTTCTGTGACAGTAGTAAGTGGCTTTATTAAGTAAAGCCAACTGAAATGTAGCTTTGGGACTCCTATCTGAAATACGGTGGGCTGAAGATAGGCATAAAGGAATTATTCTGAAATTAGTATACTTTCATGATAGTGTTCTGTCACTGTAGTTGGATCAATAATGGAAAGACCTCCAGTTCTAAGATGAGCCAGATTGCTATGTTAGGCTACAGAGATGACTAATACAATCCACAAATAAACAAAAGTATTAGAGAACTTTGTTTCTGATAATGGCAGATTAAGTAATTTAAATCAACTTTCTCCTAAGGACAATCAGAAATGCTGGACAAAATTTTTTAAAAGTCTGTTTGAAAACATGAGACAACTAATAAGATAGTAAGAATTATTGTCTAGCATATGGAGGAAATAGAGGCACAGGGAGATGAGCTCAGCACCTAGGGCCACTTTTCCTTTGGGGGCATTTGCCCAATCTGGAGGAGACAGTGAGAGCCTGAAAGGCTGATCAGAATTTTTTGTTGTTTATTTATTTTCCCAGTTTTATTGAGATATAATTGACATACGACAATGTGTAAGTTTAGGGTATACAGCATAATGACTTAATATATTGTGAAATGATTACCACTGTAAGTTTAGTTATTATCTATTATCTCATGTAGATACAAAAAAAAAAAAGAAAAACATGTGTTTCCTTTGTGATGAGGACTTGAGGAGAGCATCTGGTAACTTCATGAGGATTAGAGGACTTGCCAAGTTGTTGGGGGTCCTGGTGAGCCTTCCTCAATAGGCTTGTTTCTTGAAGGTTCCTACTAAAAATATAAGGGTAAACCTAAGGTAGAAACCCTTTGGGTGTTCAGCTTAATTTAAAATCATCTCAGTCCCTGAAACTGGATTGATGCTATCTCAAGTTGCTCATGTCTTCGGCAAGCTGATTTAAGCATGCATAAAACCTCTTTAGAGAAAGAAGAAAACATCCCTGGTTACAAATTAGTTCTATTAATGGCTCTGTAATTACAGCGTATATCATGAAATTTAAAAAATTGGTTCACAAGGTGATAAACTTTATGAACAAAATCCAGCAGAAACAACAGACAACAGGAAAAGGCCCACTGGGCCTGCAGATATTGTAGTTATTAGACACAGACTAAAATGTGCTTATGATATTCAAGGAGCAAAGACAAGATTGAGAAATTAAGAATAAAACTGGGAACCATATGATAAAACATTAAACAAAGCAAAAATAAAAATTAAAACTTTATGAATGTGCTTGCACATCAGATATAGATGAAGAGAGAATTAGAAAACTGGAAGAAATTTCAGAAGAAAATATACAGCATAAACAGAGAACAATAAGGATGGCTAAAGATATAGAGAATATAGTGAGAAAAATATAGTGAGAAAGACTGGAGAAGAGAGAGAATGGACCAGAAATCATATTTGAAAAGATACTTGCTCAGAACTTTGAAAAAATAATGAAAGAAATCAAGCAACAGATTTAAGAAGATCTAAGAATCATAAGCAGTGTAATACAAAAAAATTTAATATAGGCACAGCAAAGGAAATCAAAGAAAACAAAGATAATATATTCTTAAAAGCATAAATCCTTTATATAGATTTACACATATTTAAATATTTGTTAAATTTTCAGCAATTGCCATTATTTGAAAACTTGTATTCTTTTGTGATTTTGTATCTGCTCTGTCTACACAACCTCTGATTGTTTGTAGGCCAATTTCTTTGCCTTTATTAAGAGATGGTAAATTTTTTTGTCCTGCTTGAGGATCAAAGTAGTAATTTCATCACTCTTAATTATGTAGAGAATAAAATTTCTCTCTGAGATTACAGGAAGGAAGAAGCTGACATGGGTGGTTTTACTACTTATGGGGCTTCCTGGGGGAAAAAGCCAATAAAAATAAATTATTTAAGATTTATTTATGGACCTCGCCCCACAACACACACACACAAATGAAACACATATACGGTAAGACATTTAAAAGTGAAACATAACAGCTCTGGCTAGTATAGCTCAGTGGTCTGAGCATCGGCCTGCAAACGAAGGGGTTGCTGGTTCGATTCCCCAGTCACGGCACATGGCTGGGTTGTGGGCCAGGTGCCCCAGTAGGGGGTGCGTGAAAGGCAACCACACATTGATGTTTCTCTCTCTCTCTTTCTTACTCCCTTCCCCTCTGTCTAAAAACTTAAAATAAATAAATAATAAATAAAATCTTAAAAATGAAACATAACAGAAAAAAAACATAAATAGTAGATAATTTTCTGGGCCAGAGTTGAGGAAGCAGACAATAAATTTGGCTCCAACTATTCTGGCATAAAAACAAAGGGGGATAAACATAAGTTTACATAGTTTTGATCTTCAATTTTTTCTGAAACACAAAACATACAGATCTACAGTGTTCCTGGAAGTTAAGGAAAGGAGACACCAAAAGTAGTTTAAAAAGCACTGGATTCAGGTGTATGACAATTGGATTCAGTTCTGACTTTACTACTCGGTAACTGCTCAACTTTAGAGCCCCCAATAACTGCTAACGAAAGGAGAATAAAACTACCCATCTACCTATCTACCTCCCAGGGTTGTTGTGAAGATACTCACATTCAAATTGGAAATATTAATAGATAAAATAATACTAAGACATACTCGAGCTCCTAAAGATATAAGAGACTAGAGAAAAGTACCTGCCAGCTTTATCTGAGTCAAGGACTCAGATAGTCAGGGACTCAAGCTGGATTTCATTCTAGTGCACCTAGCGCAGATAAGAATCCAACACCAGTGTCAATAATCTCAGAGAGTAAAAGGCATCAAAAACTAAGATAAGCAAATGTTGTCCTAATTCTTACATAGTGTATGTAGATGGAGACAGGGAAGAACATGAATTCCAGAAACAAAAACTAAATTATATTGATCTTTGGCAAGATTCTGTAGTGAATTTTGAGACAGATTATTTGTTAAGTTAAGACAGTTGCAATTACCAGCAATATGGGTTACAGCGAGAACAATACAATAGCTGTTCTTTTTGTTCATACGTTTCCAGGCTCTTAGATTGGAAGCATGCATCATGGTTCTAGCAAGCAGGTAACAATATTACCGGGTGTCACTGAGGACAACATGAGGTAAAGAGAAACTAAAAATAATTAGATTCATAACTACAGGTTGAAGGCCTGTAGGGTATCCCACTAATGAACTGATTGTCCACAGGTGAAAAAGTTTTACCTGGTGTGGTTAATGAGACCACTCGACTTATGAAGTTATCAGCTTAGATGATGATATAGAAGACATACTTCATTTTCAGATGCTATAAAGGGAACTAATGTGTTAAGGGATAAAATAAGATTAAAAAAGATCTTGATAGCCTAGAAGGTACAGTGAATTGAAGATAATAAATTTAATTGGGATAAATACATACAAAGTAAAATTTCTCTTACATTAAAAATCATCCGCTAGACTGGTGGAAATTTGGTTTAAATGCCATTTATATGAGGAAAGGTTTCAGGGTTTTACTTGACAGCAAGGTCATCATGAACAAGTCATGTGATTTGCCAAAAACAAAACACACACACCCATACACACACACTCCAGAACAAACAAATGAAAAATCCTATCTTCTTAGGCCAGACGAAGAGGAATAGCCTTTCCAGACCAAGGAAATAATAGTCCTCTGTATTCAGAGGTGGCTAACTTACATCTGTAAGATCATGACTAGATAGGGGTGCCATGTTGACAAAGTGGAGCTGACCTGAGGAGAGTGAGTAAGATGTTGGAAAGTCTGGAAACAATCACATGAAAATCAGCTGCAAGATCTTGGTTTATTTTGCCTGGAACAGGGGATGGTGTGGGTCTGTGTTTACAGAAGGAGATATTATAATGTCTATAAAGAATTTAGCACAAGGCGCTGTACACAGTAAACACCCAGTAAATGCCAACCGTAATTATGATTCCAACTTCAGAAGACTGAACTAGCTTATGTAGCCTCAAAGGAGAACACTAGGAATGATGTGTGGAAATTATGGGAAAAAGTAGTGATTTTGACAGAGAGGAGGAAGAAATTTAAGTTAGGACTATATAGAAAGTTTTAACAGATTGTTTCATGACTTGGACATCACCTGAGATATTGTCGAAATTTCCATGTTTTTATAATAGCCATAGTAATTTAAAGAGGCATAACTAGTTAGAATTATCAATCATCTTGTGGCTTCGAAGTATACCACATTCTATCAACTGGCCATTTCTGAATGACAAGCTTGTTTACTGAAATAAGACACTTCATTAGTCCTAAATATGTTTGTTGTTGAGTGGGAGACATTTCTTCAGAAGGTATTATTTTATTTTATTTTCTAAGGAAGATAACAATTCACAGGATCATCAAACATCATAAAATGTGAGCATCATTAAACATAATAGCACCCAACAAATATTTATTTAATGAATTAATTATCAAGATAGTTTCAGTTGCAATCACTGGAAATTCCAAAACAGAGAGAAATTGGCCATGAAAAAAATCATCCTTTCCTTCCTCACCTTAGAGAAGGTTTTTTCTCCATCGTGAAGTACTATGTGTGTGAGCTTGTGTGCGTGTGTTTATACACGCACACATGTATGAACTTTTTCCTACCTGGAGGTAAGGAAATTATTACTAGCAATGCTTTGAGGTGAGGCATGCCTTGGAGCACAAGGGACTCTTCCAGCAACTGGCATCACATTCCTTCAAAGCTGACAGTGCATTTAGAAGTAAAAGCAAAATGGAAATCTTTTTATTTTTTTGGCTTGCCTTATCTTGAAGTGCATTTTGTGAGAGGGAGGTAGGCACACCTACCATATTGCTGAGTGACAAACTTGAGAGCAAAGGTTTCTACTGCTGGTGGTATAGACCTGACCAGTAGCTTTCTTTTCACAAAGGACATTTTAACAATCATTGCTAATAATGGAGCTAATATCTTTCCACTGAGGTATCACACTGTGATGAAGGGCCACTGGTAAACTCAGCTCCATGCCCTGCACCTAAGCAATCACCTTGTTTTATAAAGACCAAACCTATTAAGGTGTCTAACACTAAGGTGAGGTGTCAGATAATTTTGATAGATAGGAAATACATACATATGAACTCTACTTAAATCTATTTGTAATAAGAGATATCATAGACGCTTCTATTTCTCAGCCTAGAAGAACTTTAGAGATCACACAGTTTTACATCATTCCATTAAAATGAAGCTGAATGAACCAGTTTGATACCCAGTTCAAAGGCTTCACTATGAGCCTTAGCATATTTTATAAATTTTATAAGAAATAGGATGTAGAAATACTAATGGTTTTTAAAACTTGTATCCCATTCTGCAAGATGCGGTACTGGGATCAGCTTCTGAGGCTCAGTGGGAAGGGGGTAGTTCTATGTCAGGGGAAGTAGGTGGAGCTATGTGAGATACTCAGATGCTAGTGAGATTTATTTTTACTCCGTATAAATAGAATTGTGAAGGGGGTACTTTAAAATTCAGTGAGGATTTAAAAAAAATAAATTATGAACAGCATTAAGATTCAGATTTTGAAATTATGTTATGTTTAGAAATTATGACAACTGGTCCTGACCAGTGTGGCTCAGTTGGTTGGGCGTCATTCCACGGAGCAAAAGGTCACCAGTTTGATTCCTGGTCAGGGCACAGGCCTGGGTTGTGGGTTTGGTCCCTGGTTAGGGTGCTTGCAAGAGACAAGCAGTTGATATTTCTCACTCACATTGGTGTTTCTCTTCTTCTCTGTCATCCTCTCTTCCCCTCTCTCTAAAAATAAATAAAATCTTCAAAAAAAAAAAGAAATTATGACAACCGCATAAAGTTGTCAGTGTTGACTGTACTGGTGACGGCAACAGCCTTCTTGCTTTTCCTCTGGCATGCCTTCTCTTAAATTTTGAAAACTGATCCAAAAGGCAGTGACTGTATAGGTTGAGAAAGCATGAAGTTACAAGAACAAGGAAGAATCTAATTTATATTTTGTGCATGAGACTAATGTTGAAGGTAACCATATATTCTAATATACCTTCTAATACGATTCTCTCACACATACAGGGATTTAGAATTTCCTTCCCTTGTTAATGTGATTATCTCACATGAAGCCATTTATCTTATTTTTTGTTTGTTTTTCTTTTGCAATTATTGACTTCTAGGATTAGAAAGTTTTGATTATTTTTAAAGCTGGTATATGACCTTACTTCCAAATTTTTACCACAATTTAAGGTGAATTTTTAGGTTATTTGGGAACTATTTTAGCACATTACTTGATTATACTCAGTGTATCACAGGTGGCTTGTAAGGCTTAGAATGAAAACCCTGATGAGATTATTTTTGTCTCTGCAAGCAGAGTGGCTTTATTGTCATTTGTGTTGGCACGGAGACTAGGAGGTTCTAGGAAAGTTGACATGGCTCGGATTTTATGTCAGCAGTTAACCTGGAAACAGGGTAACTGTTTAAGTACCCGTTTTTAGATTAAATTATCTGAAATGTCAAGATACCTGTTGTAACTTGCTTCTTCGCACCTACTTCCATCACCTTCCAACCCTTGAACACAAGGACTTCATAATCGAGATAAATAATTTGGAACAAAACAGTTATGGTTTATAACAGAGGCCAGCGCAGTTGTGAGACTGGAATGCTTTTAAGTAGTATACAGTCTGGGAGGTGGATCTGGGGATCTTTGAAGTTTCTTGACTGTGATCTGAACAAATTGCCTGTAAGTTATAACTGGAGGGTGTTCTGTTGATGCCATGCTCTACCCCTGGCATATCACAGTCATTCTCTGTCTGGGGCATGTGAAAGGCAGGGAGATCTTTTGTGATGCAAGCATTAGGAACCTAGATGAAGCTCGGCATTGCAGCCCGGCCAGGTGCTCTGTGGATTTTTAGAGCACCAGTCCCCTGGTACCATGGCGGTGGAGGTGAAGGCGAAGGGTGGGCTGACCCAGGAGGACTGGTGAATATTTACATGAGAAGTAATTAGACCTCAGGTCTTCTACCTGTCACCCCTGGCTGGCTACCTCTTCCCTACCCTGGCAGGAGACAGAAGGTTTCTTCTCTCAAGAAATTGAATGGAGTGAGTAGGAGGAAGGTGCTGGAAGGAATATAGGAAAATGAAGTCCAAGTGGGAAGGAAGCAGGCAGGGGGAAAGAGCCTGGGCCTGTCGGAAGGTTTGCCGGCGGAAGGCTGGACCTGACAGCTGCACTGACATGGGGGACACCTTCAGAAACCCGCAGAGCAGCTGGGAAGCAGCGAAGAAAGCCTGTTTCTGAGAAAGCCTGGCAGCGGTTGTCCTTGGAGGACCTGATAAGGGCTAAGAACCACGAAGCTGAGTAAGGAGAGAGAAAGAATTTTTAAGTTACTGTGGAAATAAATGAATATTATGCATTTAACCTCTGCAAACATAGCTAGGTTTGGAAAGAATGGATGTCCTTTGTGTGCAGAGAAGTCACCAGAGGGGAAAAGCAAGTGTTCAGTAAATATATGCAAAAAATGTTCAGACTCACACATAATCAAACAAGATGAATATATACACAACAAGATACCAGTTTCTGCTTAAAATTAGCAAAGAAAAAGAAAAAAGAGAATGCCTAATGCTGGCCAGGGTGTGCTGACACAGGCTTTGGCATAGTCCTGGAGGGAGCATAATAGGCTATTCTTTAAACAAAGTGATTTTACAAAATGTATCAACAGCTTTGAGCACATTTGTTCCCTTTGGCCCATAGGTTCTGGACATCTCACCTAAGAAAATAGCTATAAATTTCAATAAATATAATAAAAGATATTTACCAGTCATTATTTTTAATAGCCTTATCTGGTGAAATCCTCAGGCAATAATCATCAGTTATAAACTGGCTTTCTTGTTGTCTCACTGTGCCCTGCTGCCCCCTATCGAGCCTCTCAAAGATCTGTGGAGGGTGTTCTCATAGGTGCTGGTGCGGGGGCTCCCTGCCAGTGGTGGCAGGTGTAACTGCTGGGGAGGCCTTCCTGCCCAGGTGTATGTCACCTAAGCCTGTCTGCTCTGAATTGATGAACCCTCAGAGAAGGCAGATGTTCAGGGGTTTTTAAGGCCTTCCCAAAAGAGGGAAAACAAAGCATGGTACTGATTAAGTGAAAGTTGGTTTCACCTGGAGACAGTGGCGTACATTGCGCTTGTAATGACCGTGATCCTCTAACCTTGTGTTTTGTTTAACCTTTCTTAGGTTCCATATTCCGTTGAGAAGCTGATGGAAGTGACTGACCTTCTACCCTAGGGGGAAAATGCACATATCCACATCCAAACAAAATTTTACATATTTTCAGGGGGTTGGTTTGTGAAGCCCTGGGGGTGTAAGGCCCAAGTAACCCCTCCCTCTTGTGTATCTAGTCCAGTTTTCTGTATGAGAACATAGTGCCTTCCTGAGTTTGTCATAACATAATATGAAACACTGTAATTATTATGGCATCCTTAAAAACAAAACCTATCTGAGATATTTCTTATCAGTTTAGAACTCTATTGCATAGAAATTCACTAATCTAGAGGAACCATTGGCCATCCTATCCAACAGTTGGCACTTAGGTATTTAGGTTTTGTCCAGGTGCATTGCGCTGTTGCATTACCAGCTGTTTCTACTGTTGGCCTAGTGGGTGGGAGCGGGGACAGAGTGGTGCTGGAGGACAAGTGTGTATCAGAATCACCTGGAGGAATTTTCAGGTTACCTGTTCTCTATTTCCTCTTCCCCAGACAGGACTCAGGGCTGCAGACCAGCCAGCAGTCTTTGTCACACCTAGGGGAAATATGTAGCTGTTCCAGCCGAAGGTACAAACTCTATGACAATGTGTGCTGCTTATTATTATTATTATTATTATTATTATTGCAATTCTGTGTCCTGAGAGAGGGTAGAAGGTTCAGAGAAGTCACAGAACCGGAGAATGTTACAGTGGGGAAAAACAACCGAAAAGTCTGGGCTGAGACTGGTAGCAAGAAACACATTGTCCATCTTCATTCTTCGCTTTTCTTTTTTTTTTTTAAGATGGTGATGTTTCCATTCACACACGTCACTACTAAAACAACCAAATGTGTGCGGCAGTAGAAGCGCTCAGGGCCCCTTCCTGGCTTCTGCCTGAACCTGCAGCACTTCCCATACGGCCCTGCGGCTCAGGGCGGGGTGGGCATGGCTCTCACCAGAGGCCTGACCTAAGGGTAGGGCTCTGGACTTGGCTAGCACTGTCTTCTATAAGAACCCCCCCACCCCCATTTCAAACTGCAAGCTTAGGTCAGGGCTCCCGACATCAGACACCCGCCCTGCCCAGCTGCCGAGGTCCTCAGCAGGACAAACTCTCCTGGACACCTCTTTCCAAGCCCCGCCCCCCGCCAGGAAGGCAGTGAATGCACCTACACACACAATGGAATTAAGAGTTGTGCAAAACAATACAATGGATTACATCTATTTTTTCTATTCAATTCCATCCTGTCCTATCCAATTTTTATTAAAGGCCACTAAATTAATGGGTTATGGCCATAATTTGAAAAACAATCATGCCAGCTAATTGTTTTCCAACTGAATTCTTGCAATTCCTTGACGAGGTGTCCGGGGGCTGCCTGCAGTGGGGACAGAGTGCGGAGGAGAAGGAGAAGGCCAAGGGGAAGGCTTGGGGGGTATTCTCCTGGAACCTCCCCCACCTGCCGTCAGAGGAACTCCACTGATTTTTTTTTAATGTATTCGGATTCTGTGTAATATTTTATTTTAAAAAGCATTGAAGTCAGTGGCTCAGCCCATTTTTAGGTGAGAAATTTAAATCCAAGGCTAGGTGACTTAATTCACATCAGGCCAGTAGTTAGTGAAAGGGCACTACTTGGAGAGTCTCTATGCCATCATTCTTTTGTTTTTAATTTTAATGACTTGTATATATGCATTTTGTAGAATGTCTACTGGTTTAGAAGAACTTCTGAAGAAAATCAAGACCCTCCTGTCCCCCCTTTATCTCACCCCTCTGTCTGTGTCTGTTTTTGGACATTCATGGCTATTTCCATAACTCAAAATATCATGCTTGTCTCTCCTTAATTTATCAATTTCTGACCACCCTACTGACTCCCCACTAGGAGGGAAAAGAGCTTAGCTTGCTTTTACTATCATCCATTTCCTCCTTTCCACTCCCCTCACCTGTTTTCCAGTTATATTATTTTTAGTTCTATAATTGATTGTTATTTTAAGTAAAAAATGTAGCCGTCTATATCTTATCACCCCTGATTTTTTCATCCCTAACCATTACTGTTTCTACTGCACTACTTATAGCACCTCTAAAAACAACACCAATACTGAAAAATTTTAGTTGACAGTAGATGCATTAAAGTGTGATGTGGCTTTTTCCAGGAGCTAAAGCAACTTTACACTGCATTGTTAGAGATATAAAGTCAATAAGCATAAAGCCTGAGAGAGGCGATTCATGAGAGAATTTTCATAACACTTCCAAACATACACAATTACTGTCTGGCCCTGGGAACACAAACTAAATATTCTATATATTTCTACCCTCCCTTGCACCTGGCTTTGTACCTTTTGTTCAGCAACAAAGGGTAGGACTCCAACTAGTGAATAAAAATTTTGACGTGCCAGGTCAAAACTCAAAAATGAAAAAAAGAGCTTTCTAGTAAATAGCCCTCCTAAGATGCATGGGACTGCCATGTAAGGTAGTGAGTTCACCATCACTGTATATGTCTAAGCACAACATAGATGATCACTGGTCAGGGTTTTTGCAGAAGGGTACATGCCTTAATTTTCAGTCCTGAGATTTTGCGACTCTGTCAAAGCAATGATCTGTTCCACAAGGTGAGTGGAATTTTGTGCTAGGTCATGTATTCTCAATAGGGGCAATATTGCCCCAAGTAGGACAGAAATTTTGTGGGGGAGGGGAATGTGTGAAAAAAATGTCAGAGATTACAATGATTTTGAGGTCTCCAAAGGGCCACATTGCATAAACAGATACCAATATATCCATGTCGTTAAAAGTTTATGGCAGGCTGGGAGTAGAAAGAAAATGTCTAAAAAAGCTGCACGGGGGAAGTCAATGACCAGAGCTGAAAAATAGGTTCAGAAACACTGTTCTAGACTCCACATTACATGGGTAAGTCCCAATGTTGGTTATATCCCATCCCTTAGGAGGTCTTCTCTGAACTTCATACCATTTTTCCCCTTGTGCAATGAGCAACTCTCCTGGTCCCATCACTCTATGGATTGTCTTAAGAGAGGCTGTTGGGGGCAGTGGTTAATAGATTTGAATTTGTACCTGTTTCTGGAGTTGACTAGTTGTTTGATCACCAATGAATTATGTCATCTCTCCAAGTCCCAGTTTTGTCCTCTTCAATGGAGATAACGATAGTTCCTTCCACAAAGGGTTACTGGAATGTTTAAATGGAAACATTGGAACAAGGCATCACCTGGGAGCTTGTTAGGAATGCAAAACCCCAGGCCCCATCCCAGACTTACTGAATCAAATCTGCAACTTAACAAAATTCCCAGGTAATTCATAGGTATGTCAAAATCTGAGAAGAATTAGCCTTGGCCAAGTGGCTCAGCTGGTTGGAGCAGCATCCCATACACCAAAATGTTGCAGGTTCAATTCCTGGTCAGGGCACATACCTAGGTTGTGTGTTCAGTCCCCAGTTGGGCTCGTATGAGAAGCAACCGATCGATGTGTCTCTCACTCTCTCTCTCAAATCAATAAACATATGGAGTAAGGATTTAAAAAAAAATCTAAGAGGAATTATATTAAATAAAATAATATTTGGAAAAGAGCTTGTCATAGTAGCTGATGTTAAATATTACTATTAACCTCTTTCTCCCATCTTTATTATCAGTTTTACATCAGGACTTTGTCCTATTCCTCTTTATGTCCCTGGCATCCAAAGCAGTGCCTGGCAGATGGTAGCCACTCGAATTTACGGAGTGACTGAGAGCCTATTAGATGAATGGGCGAATGAGGAGCAGAACGGGGAGAGAAGACAGTGCTTTCTCTCTCAGTGTGGCTAGGGGTGGTTTCTCCTCTCAAAGTCCTGTTATCTGACTCACAGCTACTTCCCCTCATTCTGTAAATAAATACCTTCCCCATGGAGTGCTTTCTTCCTTTTTGTTTTAAGGACATGCACATTTAATTAAGAAGTTTTTATTGAGTGTCTTTTTTGTGTTAGTCTTCTGTTGAAGAAAACAAAGATGAGTAAGGCACGCCCCCACCCTCAGCCGCTGTGTGTTTGTGTGTGTATGCTATCACAGATCTTTGGCAATACACTAATTCCAACCTTATCTTGGCTTAAACGATAAGAAGAGAACCAAAACATATGGGGTTTGTTGGCACACTGGGGCTGAGTTATGAATACTGTCACAGACACAGGCACCAAAAGATTCAGACAAGAAAAACACGCTTTAATAAAGGTTCCAGAATTCAAACACCTCCTCCTTCCCCCAACCCACCCTCCCTGAACTCTTCCTACTCCAAAATAATCTTTCTTGCTGCAAATACCTTCAAGTTCTGGGAAACATATCCTCATAGTCACATTCTATCTTTGTCAGCATGGAGGATCCAACCCATTTGCTTCCTTTCTATTTGTTCCTTGCAGATGATTCTTTCTCAGAACAGGTAAGCCATCTGCTGACAAGCTACCCTTAGTCCTCTGTGTCAGTTCTTCACCTCCTTATCCACCATGCCCACTGGAGTGGGAGAAGACAAGCTTGCTTGTCCTCCTCTTCACTCTGTGTTTGAAGTTTTGCATTACTGGAAATCACCCCCCAATTTTTTTTAATTAAAAAAATTTTGTTTTTCCAAAAGAGCTGTCTTAACTAATCTATTTGATCTTTTTCTCCTGAGATACATAGTTATAACAGCTTTTTATTCTGTTTTAAGTATTGTTGATTTACTTTCTGAGGATGTTTTAGATCTCACTGGGAGATGAGGGAGCGGCTGGGTCAGCTCCTGGAGAACACGAGACAAACCCAGGCGACCCCAGTAAGGGCTGCGGTAGCCCAGGGCACTGGCGATAAAGGGTACCACTGGCCTTCCCTCCGAGTCAGCAAGATCCACCTTGTGCTTCTACAGTACGTTTCATCTGGGAGGCTGAGGGCTTAATCAATGCCAAGAGGCAAGGATTCTGAATGTTTACTTTATGCTTTGTAGTCAAACACAGCAGAGGGAATAGTGTGACTGGCCAGGTGTGCATGTGGCGTAGAGCTCCAGGGAGGCCCGTGACCTTGCCTCTCAGTTTGGCTCCTGCATGGTGGAGAGACGTAGATTTTGGAATTGATTCCAGCTTATGAGCAGAATCTACACTTGGGTGTCCTGTAAGCCCCCAAATTCAACAAGTGTCCCCACGAGTACTCCTGTCGTTTCTCTGGAGTTACTGTCTTGGTTGCTGGCATTACCATACTTGCAACTGCTGAAGTCCCCTGAATCTTTGGTATCTAGCATAATACTTGGCATGTGCGAAATGCTCACGAAATGTTATAGAGTAACATGAAAGGCTTCTCACCTCCTCCATGTCCCTCGGCCCCCACAAAGAAGCAAACATGTGCATTAATTTGTTCAACTAGTATTTACTGAGCACTTATGCGCCAGGCTTGGGGTGGGGGGTACACCAGTAAACAAAGCAGACAAAAATTCCTACCCCTGTGGAGTTTATACTCTACCTAGAGGAAACAGATAATGAATGAAATAAGTGAGCAAAATATATAGTATTTAATGGTCACCAATGCTATGAGAAAAATTAAGTAGGTAAAGGCCTAGAGAATGTGTTAAGGGGTGGTGTTCAATGTTAAAAAGGAGGCTCAGGAAAGACTTCACTGAGAAAATGACATTTGACTAAACACTGAGGGCAGGTCAGGAAGGAAGCCATTCAGGTATGGGGTGGAGCGGGGGTGGGGGGAGATATACTTAGTAGTGAGAACAGCAAGTGCAAAGGCTCTGAGGTAGAAGAGTGCTTATCGTGTTCAGGAGCTAGAAAGGAGGTGTAGCTGGAGTAGAGTGGGCAAGGGAAGGAGAAGGAGATGTCAGAGAAGGAAGGGAATGGGCAGACTGTGTAGGAACATGTGGGTAATTTTAATGTCTCTGACTTTTACTTGGAAGTATAAAGTCATTGAAGGACTTTGAATGGAGTGACCTGATTTATGTCAAAAGAGGATCATTCTATTGTCTTGGGAATAGATGGGGGTGGGATGGGAGTGGGGGTAGGAGAGAAGGACAGTGTGGAGAAGAGAAGCGGTGGTTGCTCAAACAGAGTGGTAGCAATTGAGATGGTAAGAAGTGGAAGTATTCTGGAGGCATAGTCAATAGAATTTGTTGACAAATTGGATGTGTGTGTGAGTGTGTGTGTGAGAGAGAGAGAGAGAGAGAGAGACAAGAGAGAGACGAGAGAGAGACGAGAGAGAGGAGAGAGAGAGGAGAGGAGAGGAGAGGACAGGACAGGACAGGAGAGAAGAGAGGAGAGAAGAGAGGCAGAGGGAAAGTTAGGGATAACTCCAAAGTTTTTGACCTGAGCAGCTGGGAAGGAGAGCTGCCATCGACTCAAATGAGGAACTGCAGGAAGAAGTAGTTTATAAAGGCAGATCAAGAATTCTGTTTTGAGATTTGTGCTGCCACTCTCAACAGTATGGAGGTTCCTCAAAAGATCAAAAATGAAACTGCCTTACGACCTGGCATTTCTACTTCTTTATATATATATTTGAAGAAACCCAAAACACTAATTCCAAAGAATACATGGACCCCTGTGTTTATTGCAGTGCTATTTACAATAACCAAGCTATGGAAGCAACTCAAGTGCCCATAAATAGATGAGTGGATAAAAAAGCTGTGGTACATATATACAATGGAATATTACTTGGCTAAGAAAAACAACAACAAAATACTACCGTTTATGACAACATGAATGGAACTAGAGGGTATTATGCTAAGTGAAATAAGTCAGTCAGAGAAAGACAAATACCATATGATTTCACTTATGTGTTGAACCTAAAGAACAATATAAACAAACAAAACAGAAACAAACATATAGATTCAGAGAGCAGACTGGTTACCAGAGGGGAGAGGGTTGGGGCACTGTGTGAAAAAGATGAAGGGATTGAGAAGTACTGATTAGTGGTTACAAAACAGCCATGAGGATATAAAGTACAGCATAGGGAATAATGTCAATAATATTATAACACGGATGGTGCCAGATGGGGACTGGAAATATCGCTTTGCAAAGTGTGTGAATGTCTAACCACTATGCTGTACACCTGAAACTAATACAAAATAATATTGAATGTAAACAATGTTTGACAGAAAAATCTGCTTTGAACAAGTTAAGTAGCGACGCCTTTTAGGTATTTAAGTCTGTTGATCCAAGCGTGAGCTGTGGGTGGACAAATATGGACTTCAGGCTAGAGAGCTGGGCTGGAGATTTAAACCTGGTAGTATGTATGTAAAGCCATCAGACTGAATGAGCTCATCAGAGGAGTCATAAGAAAGCCTAGGGGCTCAGAGGGCTGAGCCCCACTGGCCCAATGTTAAGTGTTGGAAAGACGAGGGGAAACCAGCAAAGGAGATTTAGAAGGAGAAGATGATGGTGTAGGAGAAAAATCAGTAGTATGACTTTCTGGAAACCAAGTGAAAAAAGTGTTTTAAAGAGGAGAGAGTGATTAACTTTGTCAGATGATGCTCTTAGGCTGAGCAGAATGAGATGGTGTTCACAGGGCATAGCAACGTGGAGGACAATATAGTGATCCTGATAGGAGCAGCTTTGGGTGCAAGGGCAAATGAGAGGAAACAAATTGGAGCAGTGAATATAGACAACTCTTCCTCACTGTCTCTGTCAGTCTTGCTCAGAGCTCTCACCCAGATCATGGCAATAGGTTCCCTGCCTCAAGTTGAGAAAATCTTTGCCGTGGCACTTGGGCCTTTCGCAATTCGGCTTCGACAAACATTTCATAGCTTCAGCTTCTGGTTATTTCTCCCCTTCATCCTATTCCCAAGTCAGACCCTTTTCTCTTATTGCCAAGAGCTCTTGCAAGCTTCTGTAACATCGTGCATGCTGTTTCTCTGGCAAAAATCCCAGCCTCAGCCTTCTTCAGTGCAATGAGCTCCTGGTCATCCTTGCACGTGTAGTGCGAGGGTCACTCCTCTGGGAAATCTTCTCTGACCCCCCTGATTGACTGAGCAAGTTCCATTCTCTTTATTCCCGGAGCACCTTATTTGTGATTATACTTGAGCACTTATCAGCCGCCACCATACCGCAGCTTGACTACAGTGTGGTCGCTAAAATTCTAGAAGACTAGTCATGAAAGCTAGTGTTTATTAAATGCTTACTGTATGCATTGTGGATGACACTTTATTTTTAAATAGACCTACAAAGTAATAGTTACAATGACTATCCCTTATCATACAAATGAAAAACTGAGTCTTAGAGAGGTCAAGCAACATGACCACAACCACATTAACAAGTTCAACATTCATGACTCAGACCTAGGTTTGCTTGACTTCAAAGCCTGTGCTTGAATTAACTACACCAAACTGCTGCCCCTGAGACAGATACTAAAATTTACACGGGCTTTCTGCAGTATTGCTCAAATCTGAAGAATTTGTCAGATAAAGTCAGTACTCTCCCCTGGCATTGACCTATAAAACTTTCTGCGATGGCGAAGATGTTCTGTAAATCCGCACGGTCCACCAGGATAACCAGCAGCTACAGGTGGCTATCCTGAGCCCTTGACATTTGGCTGGTACCACTAAGGAACAGATTTTTAATGATTTCAATCAATTTAGTTTGAAATGACTACATGTGGCTAGTAGCTATCATAATTGGCAGTGCAGCTCTAAAAAACCAAGCAACTCTAGATAAGCTGGGTGAATACTATCTATTAACTCTGAGAAAGTCATGGGGGGGGTTTTATTCCCTCACTTTGTAAGAATACTCATGACCTCAAGCTACCATATTTTGTAGAATGTAAGACACCACCAACTTTAAAATGCATTATTATTTTGTGCACTACCAGGAAGAAAAATGCTGTCACTTATAACTGAAAGACACAATTGATTGCTGAACACATTCCAATTTCAGAGATTTAAAAATGTGGAGGAAAATTAATCTTAGAATTCATGAAAAATGGTACCTTAGTTATTTTGGTGATTTCCAGGAAATTTCCTGGGTAATTTTCAAATGTCAACCCTTTTTCAATTAACCTCCAGTATGATTTAGATCACTATTATCATAGAGAATTAATATCAGGCAGTATCATTGCTAGTGTAGCTTAATTTTTAACATAAAATTTGACAGTAGAAATTGAAATAACAACCAAAAACATTAACAAACAGGTCGTTCCTAAAATGATCTAGAAATGACACATGCATATTAATATTACGGGCAGGAATAGGTTTGTTGACACCTATTGTTATTGTTATTATTATTTTTATTACTTAATTCTCCCCAACACATTTTCACTTACTTTTGCTGTTTCTTTCATTCAGTACATCTTGTCTAAGTGCTAGAGTATGTGGTGTGGTTAATACAGAAGGCAACTAACTTTGGGACTAAGTAATGATATATTATTTCCCTTGTGACATTGTGGTAGCATCATCTTTAAAGTTTCCTTTACCATTATCTTTCGGTTCAAGGCTGTTCAAATGAAATTCTTACATTTATCTAACTTTGTTCTCTAAACCTTACCGAAACCCTCTGTGGTTCCACCTTCAATTATGGAAACATCTTAAAAACAAAGGCATAAATCTGGCTTCTATCACTAGAACCATCTCAAACTTTGAAGTGTTTTAAACCAAAGTGGCATGTCTAAATATTTAGAGCATTAAGTACTAATCCATCCTATTTAATGCTTTCATTTCTTAAGATGCAAAAAAACAAAAAAAGGGGGGGGGCAATCCTTTACCCAGCTGCAACATATTAATAAGTAATTTAAATCAAATAAAATCATTTTGGTTCTGAAATTCACTTCACATTCTCCCATGCCTTCGACTTTAATAAAATTGTTAAAATGTGTGTGAGGTTTCTTTTTTTCTTAATCTGAGCTTTTGAATTCAAAATGACCCGTGACATATAATTTTGGTGGCATTTTTAAACTCCTGGCTCACAAAACTGTTCTTTCATCTGATAGAAAATTGTCTTAAAACAGCATAATATTTGGGGGATTATTACTTCAATTTAAAAACAGGGTGCAAGTGATAGAAAGGCGCTACCAATCAGGTAAAATTAGAAGCACTCTGAATATGAGTCATAGCCCTTTTAAAAACATAATTTGAAGAGAGGAAACAAGACAAAACAACAGCAGAGAGAGTTTGGAACCCTTTATCATAAAGGCAAAGAGCCAGTTATTCAACTGCTCCTGCAGGAGTGGGTGAAACTGAAACAAAGCCCAGGAGTCCATAACATGTCTCCACACACACCCAGGTTTATTTAAAAAAAGAAAAAAAGTTAAACGCTGTTAATTGCATCAGTTGCAGTCAGTCCCCCGCACCTGACTGGGACTCTGGAAATCTCAGCGGTGCCGGTCCATGTAAACGGCATTAGCAACCCACAGGCTGCCTGTGTTGCTCCCTCTGTGAGAGAGAATGGACACCTGGCATGAACTAAGTAACTGCTTGTTTTATTCCATAATTAACAGAACCACAGTAGATATCACTTTGGAGTATCTCGGGAAGAAAGACCATTTTGAAGCAATTCTTTCCTCCCTTGTACCTCACTGTTTTCTTTCAGGGAAGTGGTGCTGCATTATACCTTGCCTTTTCTTTCTAACATAGTAAGTGCTAATTACACCCCTTGGGTACACCTTGGATACTGTGTTAAACACATCTAGAGTTGTTTTTTTATTATCATGAAAAAAATATTTGACATGAAAGACTACCTGTGGAGGCTCTAAGGGATATTGGAATAAACCTTTGTAATTTACGGGATAAGCAATTCAAGGATGCTGAACAATGGGATTGCGCTCAGAAAGAGATGCAGTAAAGCCCCTATTGTGTGTGTGTTTATATGAGGAGATGAAATCAATATGATACAAAGAAAAATGCTCTGAAAGTGTGTGTGCAATGTATAAGGGAGGTGGGGCCTCATGTTTCTCCAGTCCACACTTCTCCAGCTTGTTTGACACTTGAAGGCATGGTCCATCTTGTCACTACTGCTGAAGTAGGCTAGATTTGCAGCCCGTTCACTCAGGGGTGTAGAAATAAAACAATTGTAATTTTTCTGTAACCCAACTAAAGTTGAACCTCAGAAACCCTGCCCCTTTTCCTGGGCAGCCTTTGAGGTGTTGCTGATTTGGCTGCTGGGGGACGCTTGCTCTCGCATTGTCGGCATCCCCTTGGGCTGACATCCTCGTTCCCACTGAGGCTTGTCCTGCGTCCATGCAGGGCTCACTGCAGCAGCTCCCGAGCCAGCTCTGCCTTGCCTGTGGACACCTGAGAAACGTTCTCAGACTGTCTTGGGGGCTCCTATGTGGCCCTTTCATGTAGACCTTCTGCTGCCCTATCGGGTTGACATAGAGAGATCTGGGCTCCCCGCGGGAAAGTGGTGCGTGGAGTCTCAGGGCCTGCCTGGAGCCGGTGCCACTGCCATGTGCCTCCTCTCTCCCCTTCTCATCCGAACTCTGGGCTCAGGCAAGTGGCAGAGCTGGAGTGTGGCTAAGCCCAGCACTCCGGCCTCTTTCTTAGGAGTAGAATATTTTTCCTTCCCTAGGGTCCTCCTCTTCATAGCTCCCTCTAAACCCTCCACCTTAAACTTACTTTTAGGTCATTATGTATTCTTTCAAAGCTTTTATCTAAGGCCAGAGTTTACTCAGGGCTTAGGTTTATACAATTCAAAATACAAAGCATCTGAAACTCCAAAGCCTTGGCTTTTAGCTGACTCTTCCTATCCCTAAGGGAGTAAGTGCTGCTCACCAAATGTGAGAAAAATAGCGAGGGGTACTAGGACACAAAATGGGTTGGTAATAGGAGGAAAAAAATCTCAAAACACTGCCCCGTCATATTTTTCTTTAAAAAAATCATATCCTCTCCCCCTTCTTTCAGAGTTGAATTTTTTGAAGGCAGTTGTCAGGATCCCATTGCCCTGACACATGTTTATTTGTGGAGGGAGACACTTTCTTTGACTCAGTAGTTCTGGGCGGGTTAAACAGCTTGCCTCTCCACTCCCAGACAATAACCTCCCTTTTCTCAGAACAGAATCACCAACTCATCTTTGTTTGGATCTCTGCTGCATCATATTCTCCGTGGAATCTTTCTGGATTAAATTCACCTGGTTTCACAAACACCTCAGGAAGCTCTGGCCCTCCCTCAAGCCACTCCCCCTCCTCTCCTGGGAGCGAGTTTTGTGGTGTGTCTGTCCCTCTGTGTTCATCTGAACAACAGTTTCTCTTTTGGGAACTAGGATAATAACAATGACTTGTGCCCTGCACTTTACAGTTTACAAGGCCCTTGTGCGTGGACAATGGTCTCACAGGACAATGGCTCTGTGAAGTAAGTATTACTTTATAGACTTTATTTATTTTTTATTTTTAGAGAGAGGGGAAGGGAGGGAGAAAGAGAAGGAGAGAAACATTGATGCGAGAGAAACATTGATTGGTTGTGTCTTGTATGTGCTCCGGCCAGGACTAAAACTGCGACCCAGGCATGTGCTCTGACAGGGAATTGAACCGGCCACCTTTTGCTTTGCCAAATGGTGCCCAACCAACTGAGCCATGTGGGTCTGGGCACGAGTATTATTTTAAATATGATGCCATGGAAGCTTTGAGGGGTTAACTAGGTCCTTGTATTCTAGTAGCCAGGGGCTGGGCCCAGGCCTATAGACCCAGGCTTTCTGACATAAGGTCCTGTGCTTTCCCTTGAGGGGTGAGCAAGGGAACTTAAGTGAGATCATTTGTTCATTCAGCATATGTCTACTGAGTGTTGTGTCAGGACTCCATGGAGCATGGAAGAATGCGTGGTGATGATTACGGTCCCAGACTTGGCCCTCTGAATCTTGTGATCGAAAAGGGAGACACTTAAAAAAAAAATCACACACACACATAATTTTAAAATATGTAAGGGCTGAGCCCTGGCTGGTGTGGCTCAGTTGGCTGGGCATTGTCCCATAAAACACCAAAAAGGTCATAGGTTGATTCCTGGTAAGGGCACGTGCCCAGCTTGTGGGTTTGGTCCCTGGTCACAGCAGGTACACGAGAGAACTGATTGACATTTCTCTCTCATGCTGATGTTTCTCTCTCGTGCGCGCGCTCTCTCTCTCCCCCTCCTGCCCTTCCTCTCTTTCTAAAATCAAAAAACATGTCTTCGGGCGAGGAGAAAAATAAAATGTCTAAGGGCCTAGAAGGGCATCAAAGGATGCTACGAGAGCTTATAACGACTGCACGTGATCTAGTTGGGCTTGGGGTGAACGGGAGGAATGTTGATGGGATGTTGCGGCGCCGGTAGGAAGCATTTCCCTAGGAAAGGGTGGCTGAAATCAGCAGGCACTAAGTGAAAAGGGGTCGAAGCTTGGATTTCTGCATCCATAAAGACCCTGAGGCAGGAGGGAGCCTGGCCCCTGAAGAATGTACGTGGAGAGACAGGACTAGAGAGGACTGTCTGTGGTCAGGCTGGGGAGGATGACCTGGTCAGGCCCAAGGAGACTCTGGGGACTGTAGGATGTTTGGATTTTAATCGGAGTGCCATGGGAAGCATCACTTGGAGATCAGTCATGACTGGGTTGTAAAATGTCAGTCCCTAGTGTTTGGGGAAGTGTTGAGAACTTGGGCTTCTGAATTTGACAGACCAATGTTGGAGTTCTGACTCTAACATGTTGTAGCCATGGTTCCTTGCAAATTACTTAAGCTCTCTGGAAACTTAATTGTCTCACCTGTAAAATGGGAATAATTAATATCATCTGTGTTAGGGAGTTATTGTTAGGATTAAATGTGACAATACACATGAAATTCCTGAAACATAAGTATAGATCAATAAATTTTAGCTCTTAATTGTTATTATTGTCACAACTTAAGTACTTTTTCTAAGATAGGCATGAGTACTTTTCTAAAAGGCCAAGAGGGCTCAGGTGTTCTCTCTTGCTTTGTGTAAAATACAGGGTAGAAGGAAGTACTCCTACCACGGGGAAAGAATGTTGTGGAATGCACTTCTAAGGCTCCTAGTACTTTTACCTCTGGCAATAGATCTCTGACCACAAGGTTAAATAGTTGAAATATATCTTCTTTGTTAATGTAAGAGTTACTGGAATTGAAATCCTCTCTATTGTGCTATTCAGCTTTCAATATATTATGCAAATAATAGCTTCTCTAATTTCCACGTGTGTGTATCTCCAATGGAACTTTAAACCACTGGAGACACATAGCTGTGCTCTCGGTTTTGTGAGTTGGTATCCCTAGGTCTGTGTTGAGATATAAAGAATTGGGAGTTGACTATCCTGTAGGGTTTGATCTACATATTTGAAGATCTAACTTTTTGTGTGAAGTTTTACAGAAGTTACTTTTCGTGACCTTTGGTAAAAAATTACTAAACTGTTTGTGAAATGATTAGAAGGTATCTCTCAAGAACCAACAGGATAGAAGTGAGGGCAAAATAATTTATTTAGTTGTTTGATCAGTTACAAGCAAGATTTCTTTTTATTCAATAGACAATTGATTGCAATGCATAATCTATATGAGGATGGAGAAAAAGTTAGTGGAAATTTTAATGAAAACAAAATAATAAGTAACAGCAACGGGCTCCCGAGAAGCTAACGCTCCCCAGACCCCCAGACTGCACTTACTGAGCTTCTGAGCTTCTAAAACCAGAGGCTGGTTAGAAACAAAATCATAAAACATAATTATACCAAGTGAAAGCCATTCACTATTTGACTTAAGTTCAATGGATTTTTCTAAAGACAACAAGAAAGACCTGATAGAGTACAAAGTCAGGAGCAGGACATATAGGGGCATAAATGAACGAGTTGTGCGAGGTGAGAAACATAATTGGAAATGGAACCATCCCTTTTATTGGTCCTATAAAGACCAACGGAAGGCCTGGCCCTGCCCTCTAGAAGTATAGATACTTTAGTCATTTGAAAACTCCTTTCTTTTATCAAGCTCCACATTCATTGAACCCAGCAAAAATGATTTTCACAGAGTAACCATCAAGTAAATATTTGTTGATTTGATGGATCCAAGCAAATCCTTGGGGAGGCTAATTTTTTGGTACTAGTGAAGTGAGAATGGGCAAGCACTTTTAAGGTAGGTCAGACTCGACCTGCTCATATGCCCTTAGCTATGGTATCACTTTTTATATATTTAGTCAGTTAACAGAGCAATTCAATATGTGGATTTGGATGTCTCACTTGTCCCTAATTCTCAGAGCCACAGCAGTCCAAAGGAGTGTCCGGGCAATGCTGGGTAATTTGCTTCAATGGCTACCTTTAGGGACAGTCAGTACCTTAAGAAGATGATTAGGATGTCATTAAAAGTGTTGCCTAAAATATGCTTGGTTAAATTTTACTAAGTATTTGTGAGAGCCTTTGCTTTTCTGTAACTGGATGACCAGTTACAGAAAATAATGACCTTTAGGCATTCTTCAAGATTGGCTTGAATCTCAGTGGAAATATGTATTTTCCGAAGTTCTCCCAAACCCCCGTTTAGCAAAGTAAATGGCTCCTCCACAGTGTCCCAACAACACTCAGTGGCTCCTGTGTATCTCTCAACACAGCGCCATAATTATCTACTTAGATATTATCATATCATTTTTGAAATTATTTGTCATCTGACTCAAGCTCCTTGATGTTCAACCTAATATTCGCAATTACTGGTTCTTGATTTCACACCTGGCAACCGTTCGGACCCTAGCTGGCCTGCTGTAAGAGTTAGTCAAATACATGAATAACAATGGAGGCTCAAATGCAATTCTTAAAGATTCAGTGTACTTATAAAACACTCTGTGCATCTGAGTAATGCGTTACTGGAGTGAATAGATGTCTCCCGAGCTGGGTTTAGAAAACCATATCGAGGTGACTTTTCTGGTTCTACAGGCTCAGGTATGTTAATAAGCAATAATTTCCTTAAACTGTGGGTGGACCTGGACTATAAGCAGGGTGGAGTCTAGTAAATTTCTCTCTCCCACCCCTGAATGGGCATTTAAATTTAGGTAGCAAAAAATTGGAACTATGCTATTCTTAGTCCTTGAACTTCAGGCATCTCTTTTGGGTAGTTTAAGATTCTAATTAGAGAATATATTTGCTCACTTCTTGCTCTGTATACAGATCTCTATTAAAAGCACTTACCCTGCAGTTAGTTATTTGCCTCTATGTCTTGAGACCAGGCCAAGACTGTGAAATACTTGAGGGCAAGGACTCTGTCCTGTTTATTTTTATATCTCTATCACCTGACGCAATGCTTACTATGTAGTATATAATCAGTAAATAGTTTTTGATGGAAATGAATAAGGACAAATAGATTGAAAATGACTCCCTGTCTTCGTCCACTAAACTGATCTGTGTTTTCTATACCCTCCTAGTCTTTGCAGTTCTGGGTCTGAGCTTCTTGTCTAAAGTCAGGCTTTTCAAGCTAAACATTTAAAGTCACACACACTCAAAAACCATTCAGTCTTTTGATAAATGTGTATTGAGTGCTTAGTACGTGTCAGGTGCTTTGTATACAAATATGAATGAGATACAGCCCCAACCCCGATGAGCTCACTGTATCATTAAATAGCATATAGCAACAGTGATTAGTTAATGGTCATCCAAGCTAATGGCTTTACTCTGAATTCAGCTATCACTGAGCTCTTGGGCACTCTGAGAAATTACTGGGATGGGTCATATATTTGTGTAAACCATTACTTAAAGGGAATAAAGTGCCATAACATTTTCCTATAATGGAATTGTTTTCCAGAAAAAAAATGTCAAGTCTCAGAGTTATGAATGTTGAAAGTTTCTCCAGTACACTTTAGTAAACAGAAACAGAAAATGTATATTTTTAGTGCTATCTGAGCTTAAAAAGAAATGTTTTATTGTTTCTTTGTTTTTGGGTTTGTTTTTTTTTTGAAGATTAAATATCAGGTTCACAGGTCAGTGGCAACAAATAAGGGCTTTTTGAAAAAAAAATTTTTAAATCACCTCACATGTGGGAAGAGGTTTGTATTTAATAATAACTTTTTCAAACACAGAGGATGTCTGGAAAGAATGCTGATAATATCATAATGTAGACTCAATTGTATTCTTCTCAGCAGGCAGACCGTAATTGCCTTAATGATGGAAGAGGGAAGAATATACCAGCTGGAATGTTGGTACCAGAAGTGAGAGGCAATTTGCCCACTTAGAATGTTAGTACCTGTCAACCTGGATACTGCGGTTACAACTTACGCAAGGGTTGAGCTCTACACACAGCACAAAGGTAAACATTTCATCAGCATTATCCTTGGACACCCCCTAGAGACAAACCTAATATTGGAGACTGCAGTGCCTTTTTATAATGTGTCAACTGTGCAAAACTGGAACTACTTTTCCTAGGATCCCTTCCGTGTCTGGTCAGGATTAGGCCTGGCCACAGAAAAGGTTGCATGTGATCTGGAAAGCAGAAGGGAAGTTGCTAGGCTTCTAGCCTTGTTGCATATCTGCTGCCTTCCCTCGCTGGCTGTGGGCTGCCGCTGGCCCTGTGGCTTCTTCGGCTCCTGCCAGGTTTCCTCCTCGGCTTCTCTAAGTCCTGGACCAAGTGCATGTGTAGCTCTGTGGTGAAAGAAAGGTACTGTCTACTTCCGTAGGTCACCAGCCTCATCAAGTCTGGGTGTTGTAAGAGACGGATGCAAGTTCCATTTTGTCCTTTGGGTTCCAGTGTGCCATTGCGGGGCTCATTTGGCCTGCCCTTCCCCACTTCATATCCAGCTTTTCTTCTCTAGTCTTGCTGACCTATAGCAACTTCAGACCCACTACCAGACACCCAGGCTACAGCTTTCCATAAACTTTTTACCAACTTCCACGACTGTGTGAGGTCCTATATTCCTTATTCTGTATCCTCATAATGGCTCTGCCTACCTGCCTGACTCCAACCAATACTCCAGCTAATTACATCTTTTAATTAGTCCATTGACAGGATTTCCATTTCTGCCATCCCATCCTTCACCCCTTCCCATTGAACGCCTGCTAAAGTACATGACTTGAGTTTAAGAACCTTGTTGTTAAAAAAATGCACATCTCAAAACCCTAGATTCATATTCAGTGCAGTAAGATACCCACACCCTGAGACACACTTAATAAGCAAAGGGAAAAACATTATGCTGTCCCTCTCAGTTTGACCACAGAACACGGCTCACTGAGTGAGAATAGCATGCAAAATCAGCCATACCTATTAGGTCGTTGTCTCTCTCTCTTTTCCTTTCTCTGTGTGGTTTCCTATATTGTATGTGACTGAACTTCAGTGAGCTAAACCCACATGCAGTGCACCTCCACTGTAAGCACACTGGCTTCTTCATTAGACATTTTCTTCATTTTATTTCTGGATTTAGTATTGATGACTTTTCGCCTTCAGTTATTCCACCCCTGGGCACCCTTGCTCTCTAGAAAATGGCATTCCATTCTTTTCTTCTCCTTCCCTTCAGTCTCCTCATGCTCCCTTTTCGGCTTTTAATCTCCTTCCCCAACATCTACAGTTCAGCTTTGCATGATTGCTACCTTCAAGAAAGTTGTTAAAGCTGTAAAGTTTTACAGCTTTATTATAAAATATATAATATTATAGCAAATTATAACTGCAGATTTGTTACTGAAAGGAAATGAACATGCCTAGGCCATTTGAAAACTTCATGGGAAACACCCGTAGTCCTAAAAGGATTTAGGAGGATCAAGATTTTTTTCCCATTGTTCAGCAAGAACAAAGTTCCTTGGAAGGAGAGGCTTGGACACCGATGCTATTTCAGTATTGTCACTTCAGAATTGTGTAAATCTTACACTTGGCTGTGAGTTTCAATTAATGAACTGCTTACGTTAAGGTTGGATGTCTTGATTTATTGAGTTTTTGTTTAACCTATTTCCACTTAACTAAATCCAGAAGCTTTGAGCTTGATTTACTGTCTCATTTCAACTGAAAACACATTTCCTTTACAATATTTATAACTTTCTTAATAGGATTGTTGTAGAAAATCCAGACTTTGTTCACTGTAATGATATTAGAAAATTGTAAAAATTCAAAATCTTCTTGTTTTCATCTCCTCACTTGCCTACTGGAAAGCCCAGAGAGGCTCCTCATTGTCTCAAACTTTTTTCACCCAACACATGCCCTAATGATTTCCATGTGGCAGACAAACTCCCACGAGCTTCCCCGCCCCAAGGAAGCATACGCTCTCGATTATATTTGCAACCCATATCCCTCCGGCCTTGCTAGTGCAAATGAGGTCAGAGTTTAACCTATCCTGGTCGATAG
This sequence comes from Mormoops blainvillei, assembly GCA_004026545.1. Classification (NCBI taxonomy): domain Eukaryota; kingdom Metazoa; phylum Chordata; class Mammalia; order Chiroptera; family Mormoopidae; genus Mormoops; species Mormoops blainvillei. The sequence goes on from PVJD01009469.1 coordinate 52,710, forward strand.
TCTCCACCGGCATAAGAAGAGGATGCCTTTCCCAGGGTCCTTCTAATTTCTTTTAGGGGGTCTCTAGGGACGCGGTACACGGGCTCCCAGCCCTCTGCATGCGCCTACATGGTTCCTCAGTTCTAGCCTGCTGATCCCGGTGCTCACCGACGATAGATGCCGCCTCTGCCGCGCGACTTCAAGGCGAGTGACTCCTTTATTACCGGACGAGGCATAGACACAGACCTTTTCCTTAAGTCTTCCCAGCCCCATGGAGTCCAGGCTTTGACGTTAACCAAAGCTTTACTGAAAGGTCAGAAAACAGAGGAAATTACAACGACGCAGTTAACAACTAGTTAAAATATGGAGGCTCTCAAAACCGTGGCGATAGGGTTTCCTATCCCTCTCCGTCTGTCACCCTCTTCCCTGCTGAGGACGCCAGCTACCCTCGCCGCCACCCACGCTGCCTGGATATTTTGGGCTCTAAAGCTAGGAAAGTAAAACCCCATGAAGAAGGAATTCCCTCCTCATGTCCCGTTTAAAGTCTGCCTTCCCAGTTGTCACTCTCAGCCCTGGCCTCTGCCTCTTCCCAGAGGACTGTGAGTGGCAAAATCCTCTGCCATTAGGGGAAACCTCATTTCCCACGTGTCCACAGCTGAGGCCTTGCTGTCAGAGAAACCCTAACAGCATCCAATAACCCAGCTTCGTCCGCTGGATAAACAGGTGTGGCAGGGTCACTCCTTACATCTCTCCCTTCCGAATTATAAAAGAAAAGATGGCTCCTCCTTTTCTAATCAAAGTTTGGGTTTAGGACTTTTAAATGCTACCAGGTATGTTACATTTTGCCAGATCCAGTCCAGCTTTTCTTTATGTGTGTTTCCAGTATGAAGTGAAAATCGCGCCTGTAGGTTTCCCATGTGGTCTCCGCTTCTCCTATCCCAGTCGCAGCTACTGGATCAGAAGCCCACCTGTCTCTTTAATACAAGCAGTTTCTTCTTTGAATTGCAAGCTCTAGTGTAGACCCATACTTTGAAGGAAACCTTTTTCCAGAGGAACAATTTGCAGAATATAAATCTGCTTTGAACGTATACAATTTTTTGACTTTAGATCCACAGCTTCTCAAACTTTCCATGTCATTTGCATAATTAAACAGCTCATTGATGTGTTTGTCAGAACACACTAGGTTATGCTGCAATGACAATCCTCAAATTTTAAGTAGCTTAAAATAGCAAAGATTTCCTTCTCGCTTATGCTGTACAGCTACCCAGCTTGGTACGGAGGCTCTGCTTGATGTAATTACTCAGGAACCCAGGATGGAGTAGCTTTCTTCTCCAAGACTGTCTCCATGCCACAAGGCAAGAGAGCACCAGAGGTTCTTGTACGGTCTGTTGAGTGCTTCCAACTCAGTCTCATGTCCCCCACTCAAACACAAGGAAACTAGGAGTTTCAGTCCTATGATGACACTATCCTTTGTCTGAGACTTGAAACAATATATTCAGCTGTATATTGAACATCTCACAGTCACCTAATAAATATAGTTCAAATATATTGATGCTTACCAAGCCCATATATCATATTACAACAGAGCTTTACAGGTATAACTAATTTTAATCTTATTAATAATTTTATGAGGTAGATTCTATTATCGCTATTTTATAGTTACAGAAACCAAGACACAGGGTGGATGAGTGACTTGTGGTTGTATAGCTGTGAAATGGCGGAGCTGGGACTTGAATCGGCAGTCTGACTTCACAGTCCACACACTCAGCTACTGCACTGTGTACATCCTATTCAGTTTTCCAAAACTGAGCTCTTCATCTGCCTGCCAGCGCGCCCTAACACTCTGACGGCTCTCTCTGCATCGCTTCAGATTTGGGTAAATGGCACACTGTCAGATACCTGGCTACAGGCATTGGGAATCTGAGGGTGGTCCCTGATTGCTTTATTTCCCTCGGCTTCCATGTGCCGCCCGGGCTGGCTCTCACGGCTGACCTCCACTACCCTGCTTTTCCCTCCTGGTGCCACAGCGCCCTCTTTGATGATCTCTGGAATCATGCCCCTGTAAAACTCATTCTCCACAATGCAATCAGAATAAATTCTAAAAATACATTATCTAAAGATATGTTACCTGAAGAATCTGTTACTGCCCTGTTAAAAAAACTCTACAATAGTCTTCCATTTCCCATGAAATTAGATCTTTTATTAAACACACACACGCACACACGCACACTCTAACTTAGCTAACTACTACGAATTTCAGCTTAAATGTTACTTCTCTGAAGAGACCTCCAGGCTGGGTTAAGTACCACTTTTAATGCCTCTACACTTTTTTAAAACACCTATTAATTACATTTCTATTGACTTGTTCAATACCCGTTTTCAGCATAAGAAGATAAGCTTCATGATGGTAGGAAGAGTGTTTATTTTGCACTGCTGTATCGGTGACACCTAACACAGAGCAAGACATTGAATACACACAGGGGTGTGCAAAAGTAGGTTTACAGTTGTGAGCATGCAAAACAGAGTTTATTCTTGTTGCATTAATAGAGTTTCATCATAATAATCATAACCCGCATGACCACTGTAAACCTACTTTTGCTCACCCCTGTATTTATTGAATGAGTGGTTAAATGCATATTACTAGCAACAAATTACTTATAATTCACTTCACTGCTGCCTAAAACACTGCAATGGAGGGCCTCTGACTGGGCTTTGTTGAACTCCTTTAGCTGGCAAAGTGCGTACGACAGGGGGAGACGTCTGGGCCCTCATCTTGGACCTGAGTTCAGATGCCAGATTGCTAATTCACGTGGGTGACTATAGGCAAGCTATCTAAATGCTGTAAGGGTGCTCTTCTCATTAGTCAACTGGGAAGAAAAATGACCTCAAGGAATTGGCCTGGAGATTGTCATGTAACGTCAGTTTCCTGCCATTAGGCTATGGCCCAGGAGTCTCTCCGCAGCCATCTCACTGCCTGCACTTTTCCAGCTTCGTTTTTTGCTGAGGCCTTGACATAATAGTTCTACCTGTACCTCTCTCTTCACCGTAGATGCCATCTCTATTTCTTCTTGCCAATATATGTCCCATTTCTGAAAATCCAGCTCAAAACTCACCTTTTAAAATAAAATTTCCAGTACATCCATTTCTGTTTCCTCAGAATTTCAATGGAAAGTTCATTCTATTTAGATTAGATCACACCTGGCTTTATGGATATTTTCCAACTGATTACCGGGACAGACTACAATTTCCTAGAGGTGGTTTCTTTGCTTTGTACACTGCAAAGTGCCTTGTACAGAGTGGATAAGCAGAGTTTTAATCAGTTGTTTTTGAGTTAATTAACTAATTCATTTATCCTGTATAGTGCAAATTCCTGGGAGGCTTTTTGAAGAAATTGACTAGCTGATTGTAAAAAGTATATGAAAAATAAAAAGATATAGAATAACCAAAACAATTTTAAAAGAACAAAGGAGGAGGACTAACCCTACCTGATTTTAAGACTTACTTATTATAAAACTACAGTAATCGAGACAGCATGATATTGGCAAAAGGATAGACGCATAGATCAATGAAACAGAGTGAAGAGTGCAGAAATAGACCACCAGCATTAACTGAATTTAGCAGAGGATAGAAGGGAGAGCATTTTCAATATAAGGTACTAGATAATTTGAATATTCATTTGTAAAAAGCGATGTCCATAAGTAAAAATGAATTTATGCATCACACGGTATTAAAAAGTTAACCAGAAATAGATCAAAGGCTTAAATTTAAACCTAAAACTATAAAATCTTTGGAAGAAAGCATAGGAAAAATATCTTTGTGACAAAGATTTCTTAGAAAGGACACAAAAAGCATGATCCCTAAATAAAAACATTGATAAAATTAGATTTCATTAAAATTTAAACCTTCTGCTCTTGAAGTGACATTGTGAAGAGAATGAAGGACAAGCCACAAACAGGAGAAAATATCTGCAAAATCTCCATCCGATTAAGGACTGAAGTCAGGTTACGTACTGTGAAAACTTTCAAAACTCAATGAGCAAAGCAAAAAACCATTAAAGCGGGCAAAAGATTTGAATGACTACTTCATCGAAGAAGAAATATACATGGCGAATAAACACACAAACTGATGCTTAGTATCATTAGTCAACAGAGAAATAAAAATCAAAAGAAAAATGGGATACCACTATGCACCTGTTATAATGGCTCGAAAACAACAACAAGCTGACAATACAAAGTGCTGGCGATGGTGTTAAGTAACGGAAACTTTCATACTTTAATGGTGGAAATGGAAGTTACATAGCCACTTAGGGAAAGAGTTTGGCAGTTTTTTATAGGTCCAAAAACCTGTGCGTGAATGTTTATTTATAGCAGCTTTATTCATAATTATCCAAAATTAGAAACAACCAACCAACCAAATACTGAATGGATAAATAAGTTGTGATACATCCACATAATCACAATGGAATACTATTCAGCAATAAAAAGGAATGAACAAACATGTGCACAGCACTGCTGAAATCAAAAGCTTTTTGCTAAGTGAAAGAAGTCAGATTCAAAAGGCTACGTATTGTACGATTCCACTAATATGACATTCAGCAAAAGGCAGAAATAGAAATCAGGTCTGTGGTTGCCACCTACCAGGGGCTGGGGTAGGGGGAGGGGATTGCCCGTAAAACAGCATGGAGGATTGTTTTGAGGATAAGAAGATATTCTCTACCTTAACTGTGAGGTGGCTACGTGATTCTACAGGCATACCTTAGAGAAATTGCGGGTTTGGTTCCAGCCACTGCGATAAAGCGAGTTGTAATTTTTTTGCGGGTAGAGGGTCTTGCTTTCTATTTGTAAAAATGCAACACCTGTGAAGTGCAATAAAGCGAAGCACAATAAAATAAGATATGCCTGTATAAACTTCTCAAAATACATAGAGCTGTATATTTTAGTAGATGAATTTTACTGTTTATCAATTATACTTCAACTTAAAAACAACAGTTTTGGGCCTTCTAAAAAAGGGGATGTGAATAAAATTAGGGTCAAAATCAGCTCAGTGTGGCTGTTCCAACGTCTCTTTGGCTCCAGCTGCTGGGCTTATGGTCATGAGCAGGTGGATTCAGGAGGGAAGGAGGAAACTCCACTTTCTGAGCATTAGCTCAAGAGTGTTTGGCCGGGTAGGCATGCCTTGCTTCATCCAGGGAAGACAGCATGAAAAACAAAAGCAAAACAAAACACCTCTGCTTGAAAATGGTAATTAAAAAACTTTATCAAATTTAAATGGACCTATCTGACTTGAATACTTTTTAATCAACCCAGCTTGCAAGTGAGTTAAGGCCATCTTCAGAAAGGATGTTTGTCTTTTCCAGTTTTCACATTTCACTAGACCTCCACATTCTGCCTTCTCTGCCTCGGATATTTTCTTCTCCACATCTCAATGTGTGCATCTCAAAATAAATAGTCTTATTCTTAAGGTACAAGAAAAATTTCCAGTGTTTTTTGCCAACAAAACAAAACAAAACAAAACATTCATCGTGACAGGGAGCAATAACGCAACTCTAAAACCTGGGAGGTGGCGCTCGAGGTCCCTGCAGCACTCCAAACTAGTGTAACAGCTGTGAAGAAGCTCTAAGCAGAGGAGTGGTCAAATATTATCCCAAATATTTTTACGTGTTGGAAGATTTGCTTTTTCCCCCGTCTAACAGTCTCAGTAGGAGGTCTCATCAAACATATTGTATATCCATATTGCCAAACACTTCTGAAAATTCAAAGAACAGCACCAAGGTGTCTTATTTCAAATGCTGGGCCACGCCATTTCCCGTGACAGTTGATTACTTTCCCTCCTGTGCCTGAGGCCTGACCTTTCTCAGGGGGACAAGTGGAGATGTGGGCGTTTCGTGCCTCAGGGTCTGGCATAGAAATATGTGACAACCATATTTCTGGTATTTTCTTGGACATCCACAATCCTAAACTTTTTTTTTCCAGTTATGAAGGCTTGTGTCCTAGATCCTGACAAGGAAACAGTCATTTTGTTTAGAAGACTACAGAAGATCTGTGTCAGTTCTCAGCAAATTATACCTTACCCACAACAAACCCATTGTTTTGTTATTTTTTAAAGTATATTTCATTGATTATGCTATTACAGTTGTCCCATTTTTTTCTCCCCTTTATTTCCCTCTGCCAAGCACCCTGCCTCCCTCCAGCACTCCCCGCCTTAGTTCATGTCCATGAGTCGCACATATCAGTTCTTCAGCTTCTCCATTTCCTATACTGTTCTAAACCTCCCCCTGTCTATTTTGTACCTACCATTTATGCTTCTTATTCCCTGTACCTTTTCCCCCATTCTCCCCTTCCCTTTCCCCACTGATAACCCTCCGTGTGATCTCTATTTCTATGAGCCTGTCCCTGTTCTTGTTGTTTGCTTAGTTTGTTCTTGTTTTTATTTTTATTTTTTAGGTTCAGTTGTTGATAGTTGTGAGTTTTTATGAGATCAGTATGACAGTATTTAACGGCATGAAAATACTGGGGGAAATGTGGTTGTATGCTCAATTAGGGACCTGATGCCTTTTCTCAAATCATCAGGCTTTTATTATAATTTGTTTGCCTTTGTTTATTTTAACCTTTGCTTAATTTTTTAATTGAAATGGACTGAACCGAATTATATTTGGGAGAACTTTCTGCGTGTAAGAATCAGTATGCCAATGTATGAGGCTTACTGAGCAGTACTGATTATCATCACATAGAATGCAAGGAAAGTCCCCATATTGTAGGATTTTCATATTCTCACAGGAGAGGGACCGTGACATTAATATTGTCTCTTTCGCTCTCTAAGATACTTAAACTCAATATTGCTTAGACAGAACACTTGAACTTTACCCTCCAAAACTTACTTTTTCGTCTTTTCAGGTGCATATGTTTAAAAGTCTTCATCTCCCTCTCTCTCTCTCCCTGTCCTTCTGTCTCTCCTTCTCTCTTTCCCTCTCCCCATCTCTTGCCTTCAGCTCCCAAATTTAACATATTAGCCAATCTGAAATATAACTCAAATCTGTCTACTTTTCCGTATCCCCATGGAACTAGTCCGAGCCACCATCTTCTCTGGACTAGGGCAGCAGCCGGCCAAGTTGTTTTGTAAAAGGGACCGATAGTAAATATCTGCGCCTGTGTGGGCCACATAGTCTCTGTGACAACAGCTCAGTGCTACCGCTGTGGCACAAAAGCAGCCATATACAGTGTGTAAGCAGATGAGTATAGCTGGATGCCATTCAAATTTTATTGATGAAAACAGACACTTGAAAGCAGTTTGGTGAGCCCTGACCTAGACTACTTCGATAAGCTCCTTACTCCACACATCCGCTCTCCCTCCCATTCCTTTGTACTACAACCAGGACGGTCTCTTCACAACCGAAACCTGACCATTTCACATGTGCCAATGACTTTCCATTGCAATAAGGCCTCAAATTCTTGTCATGTCAAAAGGCCCTGTACTTTTAACCTGACTACTGCTCCAGCCTCATGAAGCATCATTTCCCTCAGTCTCCATATGCACTCCATTCTTGCCTCCTGGAATGTCCTCTCCAAGTGCTACTGCTCAGTTTTTCTAATTATCCAAGTCTCAGTTTATATGTGACTTACTTTAAAAGGTCTTTTCTGACCACCATCTCCATCCACACTAGTGTAGACACCCCACTACTTACCCTTTATAGCAGTTGTAATTAAGTAGGTAATTCTGTAATTATTTGTTTAACATTAAATAACAAGCTCCCTGAGGCTAAGGACCACATCTTGGTCACTGCTATATCTTCTAGGTCCAACACAGTGCCTGATATGCAGTGCATATGTCATTTAGTAGTGTATCTGGCTGTAATGCATTTGATTGCAGTAACTGAACCAAATGGAGGTTTATTTTAATCACACAGGAAAAAGGCTGAAAATAGGCAGTTTAGGGCTGGTACAGTATCTCCATAATGTCATCAAACTTCTATGACCCACCTCTTTTTTGGTGCTGTATCCTCATGGTTGCAAAACAGCTGCCACAGTTCCAGGAATCACATCTGCATTCCAGATAGAAAAGTCAAAGATACTGCCAAATGAGCCTCTCCCCTTTAAAACAAACAACTCTTCCCTTTATATTTCTTTGTTCAGACTAGGTCACATAACATCCCCTTAGCTGCAAGTGTACTTGGATGTTGCTATTTTAGCAGAACACATTAACATCTTGAAAAATATGGATTATATTAGTAAGGAGAATGCCTATTGAATAGACAAGTGGTAATGTCTGCCCAACTAGGCAAGTTCAATAAATATTTTTTGAGTAACCAAATGACCTGAAAACTGATTCAAAGTTGAAATAATCCTACCACAGAAAAGAATATGAATAACAGTGGCACCTGGACCTATATCAATTTTCTTTTTATTTTTAATAAATTTCAGTCTCATGCTTGATTTTATTGACCTTCATTTGCTGTAAAATGTTTTCAAGGATCAGGAAAGAGGCATTTAGAGGGGTAAAATCCAAACTTACAATAACCATTTGATGTTTTTGGCTTTTGCTCCTGCAAAGATTTTTCAAACAATGCTATCCTGTAATGACTTTACTAATATGTGCAGTTTAAGCCAACGTTATTTTCTTTGGAAATAACTTATTACAAAATTATAATATATATAAATATTTTAGCAGTAATAACATGGCTAATAGTCCTCAACAGCCTGATCTTCCTGTGGGCTTTTAGTTCACTGTTTGGTATTATTTTCAGGCAACACTATAAAAATCTGATTTTATGTTGCCCCGCTGTGAACATCTTCAAGTCAAATAGCAGAAGTGATGCTCTTCTCTTATTTAATTTTTTAATAGCTCCCTAACCTACGTTCAGAAGAATCTCTATATAAAATGTGACCAGACGACAGTCTTAATAACAAAACAATCTAACCTTCAGCTGTCTGCTTTTCTGTTAGCGTAAACTTTTTTTTTTCTCTCCAGTTCTGATTCAGTTTAGCAAAGTGAAAATTGGATTTTTCTGACGTATTAAAGAATTGGAGCAAAGATGTGTTTTTAGGATTCAGGTACAATCTTAAGAATTTTACAGTGTTTAATAGCACTTTGACCTTGTCATCTGGGAAACTTAAATAATTTCACAAATATCAGCCCCTTGGTCCATGTCCAAGACCTGTTGGACTTGTCAATACCCTTACCTCTTTTCTCGGTAAGTGTTCTCCGACTTCCTTTTGGGGAGTCACTTCTCCCAAAGTGTACAGACATGGTGGGATTGCTAGAACCCAAGCCAGTATTGGACTCCCCTCTAAGACTCCATCGCCTCTTCTGTGACTGGGGTTTATTTACCTAATGAGACCACTCGGGCTGCCTGGTTCCTATCCTTCCACAGCCTGACTCTCCAACTTTCCTTTGATTATGTGAGCTGGCTTACATCCTTCCAACAAATTCTTTTCCTGTTGGTTCTAGTTGCTGCAGTCATAGAGCCCTAGGGAGACAACCCACTAGACTAGAATATGAGCTTCGTGATGCATGGGCCATGGCGGCGCCTGCTAGAGAGCCACCCAGGCCCCTTTCTTCTTTACTGACACATTCTCAGTTTTATTTGGGGTGGAAATATGTCCAGCTAAAAATGCTCACCCTCACATCCTGCCTTGCAGCTGAGGGCAGCCAC